>QNGE01003639.1:41452-64184 GCA_008508345.1 Paragonimus westermani | reverse complement strand
TGTATGTATGTATGTATGTATGTATGTATGTATGTATGTATGTATGTATACACTCTGATGAACGTATTCATGTAGTTATATTTATGTAATTATATATATTTCTTATGTATAAATGTATACATGTATATATATATATAGACGTATATATGCATATACCTAGGTGTACATATATACCTAAATGTATATATAGGTATATGCAACCATGTATACGTATATATATACACATTTCTGTCACAATATACTTATTTATCAGTCACAGCATGCTTTCACATGTTCGCAGATGTTTCCCCATACACCTGAGGTATATCTGATGCATATGGTCTACGTATATATTACATATTTGTCGCACGTATCACACATATGCCAGGAACTAGCATACTGCTTGGGCAACGAATGAGTAAAATCGGCTTCAAGGTCACTCAGCGTATTATTGTAACGCGCAACCAAAATCAGCGAGCGCGCACAAATCGAATTTGAGTTGTGTAACGCAGCGTGCTGTTGACGCCATTTTGGTTTTCGTTTGTGTAAGTCGTGTGCATGTCTTACTGGGCCTTTGGCTCACGTTTGTTTCTGTTATCTCCTTTTACAGGACTATCGTTGGAACCCCGTACTTCTGAGGAACGCTGTCCCCCGGTGTATCCACGTTGCACAAAGTGGGTATACGAATGTATCGGGTACACGAAGCCAGAACGTCCGTCTTGCCTGTTACAGTTGTGTGTCGGCGCGTTCTGCTTTGTTGTCGGTGCCGTTTTGGTTTGCGCTTGTGTAAGTCGTGTGCGTGGCTTACTGGGCCTTCGATTCACGTTTGTTCCTGTTGTCTTCCTTTACAGGACTTTTGAAGGGCCCCCCACTTCGGAAACACGCTGTTCCCCGGTGCCTCCTCATTGCCCCGAATTCGGTCCACGGCCAGTCCGAGTGGAAGCGGCTGGCCTGCAAGTTACAATTATTAAGCGATTCAAATTATTTTTCCCGGATATTAAACGAAACCTGCTCCCGCGGATACGCACAAGAAGTGCGCGTACAAATAAAGGGAAGGCGCATCAAAAAATGGAATGACCCGCTGACAAGTCAAAATCCACTGAATTGGATAAGCCACCACCGATGAAAATTATCCGCAGGGAATGAAATCTGCTGTTTGACGGCGATAAAATGATAAATTATTAAATACCGACTGGCATTTCTCTGGTGTCACCCAAGAATTTTAAAATCAATGTTTTCCATGACGGAAGGCATCATAAGAGTTGAAAAGTTTTGTTTCAGTAAACCGCACATCGTTTTGCCCTTCATTTGGCGCCGAGATCGAAATTAGCAATGGTGTGTGTTGCGATGGTACGAATGCGCTACCTTGTGAAGAATTTTTTCACGTATGATTAATATTTGACCGATGTCATTCAATATTTCGTGTTAGGTTATGGACTATTTACAAGACTTTGAAGACGTCTTTGAGGGTCGGGAATTTGTTAGCTCCAGCGATTGCGAAGGTTGCTTGGATATGTATATGAAGGATGCATTGTTCTGCATGTGCTTGGTTCAAGCAAGAAATCGTGCAGTGGACGTTTGGAATATGATCATGAGTTTGATTGCCCTCGAGTTTGTCTAGTAGATGGCGTTCCGCGGTATAAATTACGAGCGACGCAAGAGCTAAAGCCATGGACTAAGAAGTGTCTAATGAGTTGAGTTCACATAGTTCCCATTGCGCGTTTCCTGCGATACATGCTGTCAATCACGTTTCAACGTGGTAAGGAGATGAACCTGGTTGGTTGTTAGCTCTTCCACAATGGAACACAACAACCACATGAATGCTTTGCTGTGCGGTGCGCATCCAACGATTCGTCGGCTCACAGAAAGTGAAGTGAACGACTCGATGCATTTTTCGAGTACAACACACCAACTGTTGAGTTGAAACAGTGTGCTGCGGATTTTTATGGCAAGTATACAACTATCATGGATGTTTGCACCATCCGTCATCGTTTGAAACCGGCAACAATAAGTAAGTTGGTTGGCGTGCACTAATGTAGCGAACCATCCGCCGAAATTCTGCATCATATAGAGAAAAACAGTCTGCTGCGTGTCATCAGAGATGACAACAATAGATACACGCACATATTTTCCACACGCAGACAGTAAGTGCAGTTATTCAGACGGTTCTCTGATATGGTAAACGTCGGTGCCACTCTTGTGACCAACCGCCACAAGTAGGTCTCCCATCAATCCACATTCGCCGCTGTAACCTGAAGCTATATCAGTTCTTGGTCACAAACGACATGGGTCCTGGACGCCTCGTGATGTACGGCTATGTACGAAGTGAGAAATACGCATCCTTCCGTCATTTGTTCAAAACATTCCGGGGGGTGATGGGGGACCACATACGTGTCAGAACGTTCGCGACGGATAAAATGGCAGCTCAAATGCGAGCAGCACGAGTGGTGTCCGTGTGTGACATAATGTTATGTTACTTCCATTTTCAGGATGCTGTGAGTGACAATATAAGTTGATTTAATAAACCTTATAACCACCCTTCAGACGAGTCTACTCAGAAGCCGATATTTGTGTCATCGCATGGTTACTTTCCATAACCGTGAAGGGTGAGTGATCGCCTCCGTCCATTCGTTTTGGAGATTCAACCGGGATGTTGCAATGGTCAAGCGAACAGACCCAAATTTTATGAACTACCTTTTGTGCGAAAGTACTTGCGTCCCTACCTCGCCCACATCATTAAAATTGTTCTGAACACTTTCCCCGGTCTACCTACATAGAATAACGATCAAATTCTTCACCAACACACTCTCCCCGTCCTCTAACCACCCCTTTTTTTGCACGACTTTTAACATTGGGCCAGTGATCACTTTTGGATTCCCAACTAATGTAACAAAACAATTATTTCATCGAATTGCGTAGACCCCAAGTACTATCGTCTCAAAACTATGTAGCTCAATTTTTCTGCTTAAATTTGAATTTTTCCTAATTTACAATATGTTTGCGGTGTATCTTACGTTTGCAACTCTGTAAAAGGCTCAATCCTCATGTTCCAGCGACAGTTTAACCGCCGAGCTTTCAACCAAGTTCTGCTGCTTAGTTGTGCAAAATTTCTGGAAAAGTATGTTTCATCCCGTCGACGACATCAGCTTCTATTATTGTCGACCACTGATTTTCGGAAATAACATGAAATGCAACTCCGTCGTTCCTCTGTTAGTCACCATGCTGTTCAATTGCTGCACATTACTTGCTCAAATATTTGGAAGATTAAAACAAATGACTCCCGCCATCAAAATTATGAAAAATTCAGTAACCAAAAACTATACTACCCCACACATCCCAGGTTTTCAGGGTCTACCGGTTACACGCAACATCTAAGTTTGTCGGCATTTGAGTCAATTACTTTGGGAGGTGCAAAGTGGTACCGTAAACTAACTCAGAGTTAGTGAAATCAATACAACTCTCAGAGGAGAATGAGTGGTAGACACTTATTCCGTTTCATTGCGCCGGACTGGTCATTTATCGAGGCTTTTAGTTGCCGGTGAAAAAGCTTGACTAAACCATTGGCGCGTGGATGGTGTGCTGCCGTTTTAATGTGTGAACAACCCAGTAACTGCGTGAAGTTGCGAAAAAGGTAAGACTGAAACTAGGTACCCCGATCGGTAGTGAATGAAAATGACACCTAAAGTAGCGATCCTACACTGCATTAAGATTTTAGCAACTATCTCCACTGAAACACGTTTACTAAGTACAGCTGAATGCCAACGGGTGAAACGATTGACTGCGGCCGAGATATATGCGCAATTGTTGGGTTGTGAGAGTGTTCGATCGATGTCCACGTGTACACTGGAAAAGCGGGCGTCCGTCTAGGAGAATGTGCCAGTCGTGGTAATCGTATTATTGTACACTAGTTCTTTAACAATCGGTACACTTGTGACCAGAGATGAACATCTCTGTTTATAGAGGGCCAAACAAAAGGTTGTGCAAAAACTTCAATGTCCCGCGTTTTCCGGGATGAGATAAACAGTAGAATTTAATGGAAACAGTAAGCCGATAAGGCAGTGGGGCGAAGGATCTAGGTCTGCCCGTCGAACTATCAAACAGAATGTCGCCAGCCTGCGTCGGCAGAGGGGCGGCAGTCAATTTCCTGGTCTAACAGGTGGAACCGTCTTCCAAGTTCTCACTGCACTGCCCAGCAGTGGCCAGCTTAGCCAGTTCAAAAGGGTGTGGTGATCGGACTTGGTTGACGTCAGACGGTGATAATGCATCGACATCGACGTTGGTGTCACCACGTAGGTGTGAGATATGCGTGGTGAATTGGGAGGTTTGGTCCAAGTATCTCATTTCACGCAGGGAGTGACAATCAGGTTTGATCTGAGAAGCAAATGTCTGGGGCTTGTGGTAAGTCTGCACAACAAAGTATCGGCCTCCTGAAGGTGTCAAAAGTAACACATTGCCGAACAAATAGTCAGCAGCTCGCGTCCGTAGGTGCTGTACTTCATCTCTGCCGGTCGCAGCTTCTGGAAGGAAAAGGCCATGGATTTCTCTTCACCAGTTACGGATCGTTCTAAGAGTGTGTAAACAGCAGCGTCGGAAGCATCCTCCGTGAGAATAAGACAAGCATTTAGATGGCAACTAACAAGGCACAGTTTAGTGGCCTGACATAATTCTTTCTTTACCACTGAGAAAGCTACTTTGGCTTCGGGTGGGAGTTCAGTGGACTTGTGCTTTGAGTCATCCAATTCGGCCAGAGATTACAAAATGTTCACGCAAGTGCGAATGAAACGCCTATAAGTGTTGAGTATACCAAGGGATTGTTGGAGCTGTGTCGTCATAATAAGAATCAGGAACTTCGACACAGACTCAGCCTCATCTGGTAGGCTGGTGATGCTGGTTTCGTCGATGCGTTGTCCCAGGAAATCCAGTGAACTAACTCTCAAGACACACCTATAGATTTTGACTTTGATATCCTAATGCGTGAAACAGTGAAAAACAGCACGAAGTTGACACAAGTCTTCCTCGTTCGAGCGGCTAGCGACGAGGACATCGTCAGTGCACGAGTATGCAAAACGGAATTCACGTAACATTTCGTCCATGAATCGCTTAAACGTTTGAGCCGCATAACAAAGCACGAAGGACACCCCTGTGAACTCAAATAGCCCAAGAGGTGTGAGGTCTGTTTTCGAAATGTCCTGTTTGACAACCGGGATGTAGTAGTGGGCGCGTACCAGGTCCAACTTAGAGGAAATTTCAGCGCCAGTCATTCCTGAAGAGATATCATGGGTATGTGATATGGAGTATATGTCCGGGATTGCTCGGTTGATGAGAGCGCGGTAATCAGCACAAGGTCGTCAATCACCCGGAGATTTCTTAAGTACCATTTACAGCGGTGTCGCTCAAGGGCTGTTTGAAGGTCGATTCGAGCCCAACTGAGGCATATGTTCAAATTCAGCCTCGTATACTTTGAGCTTGTCAGAATTCAAACGGCGTGGACCAGAGAAAACTGGAGGGCCGCGATTTGTAATATGATGTTCCACATTGTGCCTGATCGTCTCGACATGTGAGCACAGCCGAGTTGACGCACGGGAATCCTCCAGCAATGCTGCAAAGGACAGCGTTCGTGGAAGAGCAGGCAGGGTGCCGATGGATGCGATGGTCGATTGAACGCGGTTTTCTGTGCAGGCGGAAGTGTTGTCATTTGGGTTGCGTCTCTTGACATCAACAGGAAGGTTAAAGGGTGACAGGAAATCGGCACCCATGAGTGGTGTCCGAACTTTGGCAAGCAGAAATACCCATTGAAAACGTCACCGGAAACCAAGGCCGACAGTAGGTAAACGTTCATCGACAGTTTCGATGCGGCTTCGATTCGCGGTCTGTAAGGTGCACTGGCTAGGCCGAAGTCAATCATCTGGTTGCGGTGAAATTACGCCGAGCTTGCCCCTGGTATCTATGTGGAACTGCAGGCTGTTCGATGAACCATTGCTATAAAATTGGCAACCAGTATCTTCTGGGCCAACGATAGTCGTCGCCGGTACTGGCTGGCCTGCCTGTGTGAAAGTGACACGTGGTTAGTTCGGAGGGTACATGGCTGAGTGCACCTCTTTACTTTGTGCCGGAGTTTTTGGTGGCACCAACACCACCCTGAAGGATCACGAGAGTCACACCTTGCATGGTTTTCGGATGGGTGCCTCTTCAGCTCGTTGGCCCACACACTCATGCTGTTCAAACGATGACATATCCTCTTTATCAAGAGTTTCAGACCATCATCAGCCGTTGAGGTTGAAACGGCTAGCCCCCTAGTGATGGTTTTTGTTTATCAGATCCACGAAAACAGATGTTAGGTCACCTCTCAGCGGCCGTTATTCCAGGATGGAGATGTTTGGTTCACAAAGTCACCCGAAGTAGTATCAGATATTCAAATCTTTAATGACCTCAGTGGCACGCATCTGAGTGGGTTACAGAATAAGTTAATCCTTCTGCAGTTGAGGGAGCTAATGTGAAGTCTGTTTTTCGAGTCAAAGGCGACAAGGGCTGCGGTAACTTTCGCCAGCATACGATGCTTGAATTTGCAAAACAGACGTTGTAGAAAGGCCAGTGTAGCATGTACTTGCTTGGCGCTTGCCTCGCTGTTAGGACAATTTGAGATGGCAGAAATGACGCAAGGCACTTAACTCGACCCATGAGTGTTTGTTGACGCATAAGTAGTAAAATCCGAGCTAACGAATCAGGTGCTCATCTTTCGAAAGTAAGTGTGCAGCTTAATGCTGGAAATGTAATGTGACAATGGTGAGATATATATCCGATAAAAATCACATCCACCACAGTTCGGATGGGAGCCAGGGTTGTTGCGGCCTTTGTGTTGTTCACTTCTAAGCCATTCACAGATTCACTGCCGCGGTTGTTCGTTCCCAACAACGTCATTAATCAATTGAATCAAACCTAAAATGGACTTCAAGGCGTCAGTATCAACAGCGTGCATCGCAGGGGTAAAAACGGGTTACTTATGGATCATTCGATCGGTGCACCTACGGTGGGCAGATCTACCAACTAAATTAATTGTGCGATACACTCGAGTACCCCAGTTAATGACAACAATTCTTCGGGATGTTCGAAGATCGCTGGTTCCAAATTTGGCATGCTGGTTCTTAGAACAGGATTCTTGAAAAGATTAGCTAGACTGCCGCCAGTTGTTGGGTGTTCCTAACTTCGATATTGCATGAACATATTTTCCGCACCACTCTGTTATTCTTCAAAATAAGGGAGGTCGATGAACTTGCTCGCACTTCTACAATGAGCACAAAAGATTTGGTGGCTACGCTGGATTGAAGATATTTCCGTGTAGTGAGCAGATTTCAACATCCTAATTCTTCCGGCCAGTCTCCAAACTTCTGCACAGAAAAATGAGCGTCATCTTCATTGACCGACAGAAATGGTACTTTTACCCGACTGAACGTTGTCGGAACACAATCAGAGTGAGGTCCGCAGTTGCTGACGACGGAACATATACTTCCGATCAACGGTAATGTAAACTAAGGATAACCAGAGCGTAGTATCTACTCTAGAATGGAGCACAGATATTACGACTCACTGGGAGGGGTGACCCCTTAGTTGTAATCCATGCACTTTGTGTGTACACTCGGCACAACGTTTAAGAGCGTCAATCAGATCAACATTTTGTTCTCGCCACTAACAAGCCAGGTAGGCCAATGGTTTTGTCCTTTCAAGTACCAAATGACCGCAGCGTAAGTCATCCGGCATAAAAGACCGTAATGCGGGGGTTATAATAATTCCAGCATCGAGGCACAACAATTCATCGTTTTAACGCCTGTGAAATTCCAGAAATAGTTTTCAGATACCGTGTTTTCAACCGTTAAGTGATGAAGTCAAGATCGTCGGGTGATATTTCCCATTGTCACAAATGCAGTCAAAACGAGAGACAGGAAGTGGCCAAGTCCACAAAAGTCTGCGTCACCATCGTCTCCAGAGTCAACACATCGAGATGAATAGTCGGAATGAGGAATGAATTTTGCACTACGATGCGGGATACTGCGTGAGTACGCAGCCATGGCAACATTCCGTCGCGGAGCCTCAACCACAAGAAACGTAGCAGGTAAGTTGTCGGTATTACAAGTGAATTTAAAGGTTTCGCGATCGGTGACTGGTGAACAGAACACCTAGCAAGTATGGTGACTATCAATTAAACCATCAATGCTTCCTCTCGTATTTGCGCATATACACCCTCTGCAGAACTGAAGCGTCTGGCAGTGCAAACGATAGAATAACCAGCTTGTTCTGGCAAAGCTCTGATATTCATTCGAAACGTGCACGGACAGTTTATGACGAAGCTAACTCGGGAAAAAATGTACGTAGTATTAAAACAGCAGAACAGAAATCAAAGATTTCGCTCATGTAACTTAGTCGAAACCAAATTACTTCGAGGAAGAGCAGATAAGTGTTTCGCTTTCCCAACGAAATTGGGAATACATCGAGAATAGCACTGAAGAGGACCCATCGAATGGCAAAGTCCATCGAAACTCTCTGAACTGAATGTCTCAAAAAGAAGGAAGAACGGGTCAGGATCCCCGCGATAACCAGTATTATCAACTGGAAAATATACAGGCAAAAAGTTGGCGGCACAAAATGCATCCGAAATAGCCAACGTTAAAGCTTATAGAGCAAAAGTGTCAAATTAGAACACAGAATAATTTGGCCTGAATAAGCCTGGTTGACGCCTGTACGATGTCATCCTGGCAAATGAACACACCGTTCACATTGTCAGTAAAGGTGTCCACAACAAGCTGAAACGCATCAGGAGATACGTTCAAATCTGAGTGGAGAAAATTGCAACAAAGCAGTCTGGAATGACTTAATTTATCAGCGAAGATTTAGGGCTAAACGCAGTCAACCGGTGTGGCTGTAAACCTCATGGTTCGGGCAGTACAGGACACGAACTGGATTTTTGGGAGTAAGCAAACCACGCAACTAAAATCCAGGTGGTCATTGAGCACAGAACCTGTTCGTCAACGAGCAGTATGCCGTGATGAGGTAGAGTAGATGACTAAAGTGAAGAGGTGAAAAATAAACAAAATGAGAGAGTTCAATCAACGGTTGGCAGAATAAATTAGGAGTACGTGAGATGGACAATTTTGAGGAATTTTCGTAGAGCGGTTGATGTACTCGGCAGATTTGATTTCGCATGAAAACCTACAGTACAAAAGTTTGATCGGTGAGGTATAGTCATAGAAGCAATTGAGGCCAACGTTTTGTAGGTGATAGGTGAGGGCCACGCTGCAGGGTGCTAACGCTGAGGTGCCTGGTGTGAACGTTCGGTGGTTTGAACCTCCTTGAAAACGTTTTGTTGAAGCGGAACCTGAGGTGTTCCCTCGGAGTGATCGGTTACGACTCTGAGTTTACGCCGGGGTATTCCCAGAAGGCATATTCACTCTCTCAACTGCTAAGGGAGGACAAGAAATTTGTATGAACCGAGGACTTGGAGATGGCGTTCAACGGACTCAAAGAGGAAGCTGCTAGCAATCAGTGGTGCCTGACGATCCTAAAACCGAATGAGCCATTCACGGTGTGAGTTGATACAAGTGATATCGAAATCAGGGCGGTTTATTCACAACCATCGAAAACAATCGAGTGTGCCAGCCGAGTACTAGCGGAAGCAGACAGGAACTACTCCACCATGGAGAAAGGTTGCTAATTATCGTCTGGGCCCTGGAGAAGTGTAGCACCTATCCGATAGCGACCACAATTCATGTCAAGGTCGACCACGGACTCCTGATCTGACTGATGACGGCGATGGATCCACGTGGAAGACTGGCGCACTGGGTACTTCGACTGCAAGAGTCCAACTTCACCATCGGACATGTCAATGGCAAAAACATAGAAGAACCTGATGCATTGTCGCGGCAAAGAGTACTACCATTGCAAATTATAATAACGACATACATCTTCACGCATTTGTGAATAACACGCACACGAGAGCGAGATCAACGCACAGATATTTGGGCATATACACATTCGAACACCAAATTTGAGAATTGTACAATGAGGCAGCTATGTGAATAGAACAACAAAACAGATATTACATGAAGAGAAAATTCAATTTCAGCGAGAAAACCTTGAGATACATACCTTTGAGACGATAATACTTAGGATATACTAAATTCGATAAAATAGGTGGTTCTTTACATCAATTGGGAGTCCACAAGGTGATCACTGGCCTAACGCACAAGGTCGCGCCAAAGAGGAGGTGCTTGAAGAAGAATGAGAATGAATTGGCAGAGAATTTGGTTATCATTCCATGTAGATAGACCCTGGAAAATGTGCACAAAATTTTTAAATGATAGTGGGAGGTGGAAACGCATATACTTTTGCGGGGAACGGATGGATCCCTCGACCGGACGTCACTCTTCGCTCAAATTCAAAAAACTTTCAAGGAGCTTGCGATAGGCCCAGTTACTGCGAAATTTTGAGTGTCCGGGAGGGGCGGAATACTTTTTGCGCGGGACATATCAGTAAGATAACGAATGCAAAGCGAAATCACGCGATAAACGGGAGAACGTAAATCTGACTATGCGAGCTATGACGGACAATGGAACATGCGATATTCTGGCATAACCTTCTTTGCGACGTTAATATCATTGTAGTAGTTGATGAACTATATACCGTGTATGGACAGCTGTTATCAAATAACGCGAGAAGAGATGGATTAGCAGCTTACCCTAGTATACGATTACTACCGGATTTAAATGTCAATTATTTCTATATGGCCGGTATATAGAATGAGAACAATGTTTGACAATACTGAGAGGTTGCCGGGTGGTCTATCAGGGGGAGAAAAAGGAAGAGTTGCGACTCATGGTTATCATGCAGTCATAAGACGATCAGATTGAGTTTTTTCCAAACGATTTTAGCATGTTCAGTTTTTGCGTGGTGATTTACAACACAGACCCACAAGCTATCGATAAGTGTGGGGTAAGTGCGTACCAGGATGATTGTGTTATTGCTAACGGGCATATGTATACTGACACCCATACGTGTTGACCACGGACATGTTCTCCTGTTCGCTGGCAAGTCTGAAGGCAAGTCTAAAGTACAAGATCTATCGTGAAATCAGTAGTTTGGGTCGGTTTGAAGAGTGCGTGGCGTAACATCACGCAACACAGAGGGTTTCCCCCCAGATGTGATTAGGTCCGTTTTCAAAGATAACGTCCTCAGAAAAGTAGAGCTTGAAAATGGACATGACGTTCGCCACTGTTAGGAAAGTTCCTGAGCCTCGTTTGACTTGGTGTATATTCTTAGTGGATCTAATCGCACACGGAAGCTTGTTCCAAATGTAGGAATATTTCACTGGGGACGTATTTGAACGCAGTTTTCTCCAGGATTCAATAGCTGCCAAAGTGAATTTCTTGTTCCTGAGGTTATACTTCGAACTCTGTTGTAAGCGAGTCGCGAAGCTGATAGTGAATTTATCGCCGTTGACCAGGTTACGCATGAATGCAATCTTGAGCTTCAGTCGGCGTGTCCGAAGAGGATCGCGTGCAAGCATCTGGCAGCGTTCCCTGCAGCTCAGAGAAGATGGGTAGCCCAATAAGCTCTTCGTGAATGTGTGTTGGAGGCTTTCCAGAATTAGCCTATCAGACTTGCGCAGGTGGCCATTTGTGAACATACGGTGCTCAAACTCTGGTCTTATGCATCATTGTTAACGGTGTATTCGTGCAATAAGTGGAATGACTGAATGTTCATGGTAATTATCGTCCGTCTTATTTAAGCGACCAGGAACGTTATATATCTTGCAATGTTGGATGAGTTTGAGTCGCGTAAACCTAGGTCACGTACTGAGTTGGCGGTTGATATGCTGTGACCGTGTAGCTTTATGGAGCCAACTGGTACGTGGCAGCCACACACAACGATATTGGATTTAGTGGATGAAAATTCCATTAGTGTGTTTCTCTAATCGTCTTGTGGTCGCTGTTTCACTGCAAACCCACTGTTGGCGGGATGGTTTGTGACAGTCCTCTAGCTCTCTCAAGCGGCCCATCACGTTAACGGCCGTCTAGTTTAGGTGATACTCACTACCCCGGCATACACATGCGCGTCCACACATTCACCAGCCCGAAAACCCTCTCACACACTCGGATGCACGCACGGACGCGCGCAGCTATCATCTGTACACCCAGTCAGTAGGGAAGCTCCAACTGGATGTAAATTTTTGCGGTTGATACGCGGGCACGCTTGACGCAGTTGGTCCCGAAATGGAACTGAGAAAATCGTAAGTAAGCAGAACAGGACACGGTCCATACGAACGCCACTGCATGCACTCCAATCGCTTCAACGAAAATTCCAAGCCATTGACTTGAGCTTTCCATTGAATATAACTGATCTATCGCTATTTATTAGTGGGTGCTCAAGGTATCACAGTTAGTAATTCCACCATATTCTCAGCGATAGAATGGGACACAATACACATTTTTGTGCCATTCAGTAGTCTCCGAAGCGGAAAACAGCCATATGATAATGTCGTTTGCAGCCATTTGTAGGAACGACTTTTTCTTGGTAAATATACACCTGAAATCCTGTAAAGAATTGAGAAAGTATAACTTTCGTTCGGACACGGAAGCTCTAAACGGTGTCACACAGGCTTCACCGCAAACATGTCAGCATCTTTGTTGAATTAGAGCGCCAACGTCATGTACCGTATAGTTCCATGTTGACAATATGTTCAAATCGCCGCAAAATTGAGCATTTCCAGGTTGGGGTATCATGTATTCTACCACGACAGTTGCAGTGAACTTCCCTATAGGACCTGGAAAAGTGGGCTGACACCAATAATGAGTTGTTTTCAAGAAAACGATGGGACATTTTTCACCACCAAATGAGTAATTCTGGCACGCATTTGATGTATTCTACTATTTCCATCAACATTACCTGTTACCTTTCGATGAATTATGGGTACCTTATCTGTTACTTTGCCAGAACTCGCGTCAAAATGACGGTATCCCCTTCGGAAAGACCTTAAAGAGTAGTAAGTGCCAATGTCAACTGTCCGCCGGACTCAATTTTCCTGCGTATACTAAAATTTACTTCACTGTCCTTAGAAATTATTCCGCTGAATTCGCAAGAATTCTGCTGCGGACTTTGTTGTGTTTCAGGGTGTATCAATTTTCCTCCTCGACACTTCGAAGACGAATTCTTGCACCCAAGTTTTGACTATCTGATGAAATTTTCCCGTCCCCTGATTTATCTTGCAAACATGAGGTCTCATGTTATGTGTTCTTGGCTGTTCAGTGCAAATACGTATTCATCCCGCTGACCTCAAATATTTGGTGAGCATCGACCGATGCTCCACAAATTGCTTCCACACTGTGGATATTCCGTTGGTGAACCGGTGGATCCAAAAAAGTCTTTCAGTGCTTGATTTAGAGGATCAATTTCCACAGATTTCAATGATTGGGGTTCCTGTTGTTCTGACTATATTAGACTCCAGTTAATCCTGACTGAAATTAATGGACTACATGTTCGGATTAGTACGGATGAAGCTGACTGCGCGATGGTCACACTGTAGCAAAAAGAGCGTCCAATAAAGCAGTTTTTATTGTCCAACACGCTGGTTACCATGCTTCTCGCGTGCTCGCGTTCATGAGTGATCAGTCCGATTTTTGCTCACACGTCGTGTGCACTTTGACTCGGTTTGTTTGTGTTCGACGGCTCTTGTCAAGGCGTTTCTTCCCTGTTTTTCCTCTTCCGTTGAGCCGATCTCGTTGGGCAATGGCTCGTCCGATCGTTCGTGCTGCCCACAATCCACCCACTGTGTCCTCTGGCCATATTCTATGATCACGTCGAGATATTCCTCTAGATGTTGGATTGATCGTACCACCGACCTGATTATTCATCCTGTTTTGCCTGCCATGCCTCGCGAGTCGGTCCGATCCAGTTCAGCGATGGTTCATCCGGTCGCCCATGCTGTCCTCGACCCGCTCGCTCTGGACTCTTAAACGTGCCATGCTGCACTGTCCATGTATTCCGCCGTGAGTTGGAGCACTCGCATCTCCGCTTGACAATCCACCGATCTCGCCCCTTCTTTAGGAAACTTGCCGCGATTATGCCAGGGTGCCAAGTGCATTGATCCATCGCCGCCGAAGCCCTTGGTTGATTTGGAAGCTCGTATTCGTAAGGTTTGTGATGATGAATGGTCCATTCTACCGCCCATTAATCTTGCTTGCGCCAGGGCTGCATTTTTTGGTCGACCGTAGTCCCTCATTTACACTTGATCTTCAATCTTGAACGGACTCGATTTATGTGTGTTGTGCCTCACATCATAACTGCTTATTCCGGCGTTGTATTTTTGCCGTCCGTTCGAGCGCTCGGTGTTCCAAACGTCGTCGTTCTTGCGGTGAAAATTGTCCCTCCCTGACTCTGAACACACCCAAGAGTATCTTTGGCTCCTTCCCGTAGGTCAGCTTGAATGGCGAACTGTCGATTGTTGCGTGCTTCATAGTGCGGTATCCAAACGAAATATATGGTAGTCCCTCGTCTCAGTTACTGACTACTACTTAGTCATTCCTTCACTGTACAATTGAACCGCTCCTTCAACCCGTTTGTTTGCAGGTGGTACGGCGATTTCCTCAACAACAACATTAAATGGGACTGCCGATCTCCAAAACAAGGACCCTGGTTTGTGATAACTCTGTTATGCACTCCGAAGCTAGCCAGGACATTGTTCACGAAAACGTGCGTAACTGCTCCGCTCGTTTGACCTGCCGTTGGAATGGCTTCCACTCATCGTGTGAAATGGTCAATCGTGACAACTATGTAGCGATTTCTATTTGGACTTGTTGGGAGTGGACCAAAAATGTATATACCCCAGGTGTGTGCGGCCTGCTCCGTTACGATGGACTGAACCAGAGGTGTTGTTGTCATCGTCTCCCGATTTTGTCGGCAGTTGAAGCAGGCTTGAATGAAGGCAGTCATATCCCTCCGCATCATGGGTCAAAATGCCCATCGCCGCAGTTATTCCAACACACGTTCGCACCGTATGTGAAAATTCGTGTGTCAGTCGAATCACAGGTTTCCACTGATCCACTGGAAGAAATGGCAGCCGCCGAGGTCGCATACCCCTCTCTACCTCCATATCGACGACTAGCTGGCCGCCCCCAGATGTAGCCGGTCCCAGATTTGTAACAGCTCATTCAATCCCGAAGTCAACTTCTTAGATTTGGTCCCTGTCAGTAGACGTTCGCATATTTCTCGTTTATGAAGGTGTTGCTGTTGACTGAACAAAATGCCTTCATCGGCAATCAGAACTGCATTCGAGGATACAGCTCCAGATGGCAGCTGATTTCACCTCACATATGACCACTTGGGCAAGTCTGATAGGCTAATTCTGGAAAGCCTCCAACACACATTCACGAAGAGCTTATTGGGCTACCCATCTTCTCTGAGCTGCAGGGAACGCTGCCAGATGCTTGCACGCGATCCTCTTCGGACACGCCGACTGAAGCTCAAGATTGCATTCATGCGTAACCTGGTCAACGGCGATAAATTCACTATCAGCTTCGCGACTCGCTTACAACAGAGTTCGAAGTATAACCTCAGGAACAAGAAATTCACTTTGGCAGCTATTGAATCCTGGAGAAAACTGCGTTCAAATACGTCCCCAGTGAAATATTCCTACATTTGGAACAAGCTTCCGTGTGCGATTAGATCCACTAAGAATATACACCAAGTCAAACGAGGCTCAGGAACTTTCCTAACAGTGGCGAACGTCATGTCCATTTTCAAGCTCTACTTTTCTGAGGACGTTATCTTTGAAAACGGACCTAATCACATCTGGGGGGAAACCCTCTGTGTTGCGTGATGTTACGCCACGCACTCTTCAAACCGACCCAAACTACTGATTTCACGATAGATCTTGTACTTTAGACTTGCCTTCAGACTTGCCAGCGAACAGGAGAACATGTCCGTGGTCAACACGTATGGGTGTCAGTATACATATGCCCGTTAGCAATAACACAATGCAAGTCTGATAGGCTAATTCTGGAAAGCCTCCAACACACATTCACGAAGAGCTTATTGGGCTACCCATCTTCTCTGAGCTGCAGGGAACGCTGCCAGATGCTTGCACGCGATCCTCTTCGGACACGCCGACTGAAGCTCAAGATTGCATTCATGCGTAACCTGGTCAACGGCGATAAATTCACTATCAGCTTCGCGACTCGCTTACAACAGAGTTCGAAGTATAACCTCAGGAACAAGAAATTCACTTTGGCAGCTATTGAATCCTGGAGAAAACTGCGTTCAAATACGTCCCCAGTGAAATATTCCTACATTTGGAACAAGCTTCCGTGTGCGATTAGATCCACTAAGAATATACACCAAGTCAAACGAGGCTCAGGAACTTTCCTAACAGTGGCGAACGTCATGTCCATTTTCAAGCTCTACTTTTCTGAGGACGTTATCTTTGAAAACGGACCTAATCACATCTGGGGGGAAACCCTCTGTGTTGCGTGATGTTACGCCACGCACTCTTCAAACCGACCCAAACTACTGATTTCACGATAGATCTTGTACTTTAGACTTGCCTTCAGACTTGCCAGCGAACAGGAGAACATGTCCGTGGTCAACACGTATGGGTGTCAGTATACATATGCCCGTTAGCAATAACACAATCATCCTGGTACGCACTTACCCCACACTTATCGATAGCTTGTGGGTCTGTGTTGTAAATCACCACGCAAAAACTGAACATGCTAAAATCGTTTGGAAAAAACTCAATCTGATCGTCTTATGACTGCATGATAACCATGAGTCGCAACTCTTCCTTTTTCTCCCCCTGATAGACCACCCGGCAACCTCTCAGTATTGTCAAACATTGTTCTCATTCTATATACCGGCCATATAGAAATAATTGACATTTAAATCCGGTAGTAATCGTATACTAGGGTAAGCTGCTAATCCATCTCTTCTCGCGTTATTTGATAACAGCTGTCCATACACGGTATATAGTTCATCAACTACTACAATGATATTAACGTCGCAAAGAAGGTTATGCCAGAATATCGCATGTTCCATTGTCCGTCATAGCTCGCATAGTCAGATTTACGTTCTCCCGTTTATCGCGTGATTTCGCTTTGCATTCGTTATCTTACTGATATGTCCCGCGCAAAAAGTATTCCGCCCCTCCCGGACACTCAAAATTTCGCAGTAACTGGGCCTATCGCAAGCTCCTTGAAAGTTTTTTGAATTTGAGCGAAGAGTGACGTCCGGTCGAGGGATCCATCCGTTCCCCGCAAAAGTATATGCGTTTCCACCTCCCACTATCATTTAAAAATTTTGTGCACATTTTCCAGGGTCTATCTACATGGAATGATAACCAAATTCTCTGCCAATTCATTCTCATTCTTCTTCAAGCACCTCCTCTTTGGCGCGACCTTGTGCGTTAGGCCAGTGATCACCTTGTGGACTCCCAATTGATGTAAAGAACCACCTATTTTATCGAATTTAGTATATCCTAAGTATTATCGTCTCAAAGGTATGTATCTCAAGGTTTTCTCGCTGAAATTGAATTTTCTCTTCATGTAATATCTGTTTTGTTGTTCTATTCACATAGCTGCCTCATTGTACAATTATCAAATTTGGTGTTCGAATGTGTATATGCCCAAATATCTGTGCGTTGATCTCGCTCTCGTGTGCGTGTTTCTCACAAATGCCTGAAAAGTTATGCCGTTGTTATTATCAATAATAATAAAAATAATTATATATCTCTTTCTCATCGCATGTGTTTGAAACTCGCTTGGTTGCGGGCGATCACTGTGGATATTTACAAACCATACAAAAACGAATAATTAAACAGTAGCACATACGTGAATTTTGTTGCAAGAAGGACGTGGTCAAAATGAAATTGACTGTAGTTTGTGAAACTTTCATGCACGCAACTTAGAAACAGATAGTTTGCTCCCTTCACTGATTCAGGCTAAAAACATGGGATGTTGCACTTATTCACCGTTTACAAGGTTGTGGGATGGGCCATTTCTCAGATATTTCAAGGTCATTTCGAGATGATGTCCAAACGCATCTTTGGACATTTTTACTGTTGGGGATTAAAACTGGCGCCCGGAAATTGTCAAGATAGATCGGCTTTGGCGAGGCATGGCGGAAATCCGAAATCAAGCGAACGAATGGGCAGATTCTTATGCAACACTTCGTCGATTGCTCGAAAACCTCACAAATTTGAACATCTCGTGAATCGTTCAGCTTAGACAAAGTTTCGCGCGTTCATCCGTCGTAGGAAAAATTTCCTCGCTCAGTGGATATTATGGGAATCGAAAAGGAGAATGTACTTCCACGCGTTAGATGAGAAAATGTGCGCTTATAACATTTACTGTGGCAGACAATATACATGGGGAATTTTGACGAACTCGTTCGGTATTATTATTTTTGCTATGATTATTGGGACATGTAACCCTATCTATTGTTTATTGTGGTATTTTACTATGCGCTCGAGATTTATTCGCGCGAACAGAGAATTGAGTCGACGGTTTGGAGGGCCTCATGAAATGTGCGTGACAACTAAAGCTCACATGACATCGTTCTGTTGGACTTAGTATTAAGCGCCAAGTTCACATTTCATAGCAATTTGGGCGTTGCATTTACATGAGTAAACACGTCATTAAAATAATGTTGGGTGTCGAAGGGTTCGGTGAGCGCGCAGTAGACCAAGTGCTAAATGATCTTGTGAGTAAACCATGCAACAAATCGTTTCAAGTGGGCTGTTTTCGAGAGGCGTTGGACAGCAGAGTGGTTATCTACGTATTACACATCTGACGGCTGAATGTTTTTCGGACTACACTCAAAAAGGTCATCAGGTGATACAGAGAGTTTGAAGGTGGACATCGTGTTTGTTAACGTAAGATAGCTGTCCAAACCCTTTTTAAAACGCTGAATGTTGTTACTGGCTCTGACTTCACTTGGAAGTTCATTCCAAATGTAGGAATACTTTGCAAGAAAGAAGTTTGCACGTATATTCTTTCGGGATATCGGGGTTAGCAAGGTGGAATCCTTATTTTTATAGACTATATGGAGGGCTGTGATGTGAGTGGACGGTAATCGCTGTGGTAGTCGCGTCCGAATGTATGAGCTTATACAGCAGCGTCAAGTTCAACTTTAGTCTACGCAACCAAAGTGGATCAATGCCAAGTTTTTCACAACGTTGTCTGTAGGTGAGCGAAGAGGAATATTTTGATAAGCTTTTGGTAAACGATCGTTAAAGGTTTTCTAACACTAGTCTGTCGGACTTGCGCAGGTGGCAGTAAATGAAGGTGCAATACTCGAGTTGAGGCCGAGCACACATTTTGTAGAGCGTCAACTTCACAGCTGGTAGGCTGAACGCCTATTTGATGCAGCCTATTGTTCTTTTAGTTTTCGCTACCTAGAAGCGTACTTGTTCAGAGAAATTGAAGGAGTCTGAGTACCGTATTCAAAAATCTCTGACCGAAGTGGCTGTGTCAATATTACAACCATCTAGTGAGATGGAGCCATTGGGTAATTTACAACCATAAGTGAGGATGTTCGATTTGTCTGCTGAGAACGACATCAGCCATGTTCTGCACCACAACTGCAAGGAGGCTAGGTCCTGTCGTATATTTTGTAAACAGAAATTGATACTATCGCCATGGCGGAATGTTTAAACGATTTTGATGTCGTCAGCAAACAGAAAGGGCTTGCCATGTGTAATAACGTCGCACAGATCGTTTATGTACATTAAGAAGAGCAACGGACCCAGAACGCTTCCTTGGACCACCCCACTGGTTACTGGTTTTGGTGTTGAATAGTGTTCTCCTATTTTGACTGTTTGAGTGCGACCTTCGAGGTATGACGACAGCCAGCTATACAAGGGATCTTGTATGCCAAAAGGTGCTATTCTGATCAAGAGGCGCTTATGAGGCACACGATCAAATGCCTTTTGCATGTCCAAGAGTATGATAATTACCGCACTTCCATCATTGACGGACGTCGATATATGGTTTAAGAATTCCAGCTGACATGTCATACAAGAGCGTTTGCTAAGGAAACCGTGCTGTGAAGGGTTTATAAGGTTTTGTGTCCTTAAGAATTCGACTATGTGCACCTTTATTATCCTCTCAAACATTCGCGAGCAGATTGATGTGTGGTTGATGGGACGATAGTTACTAACGTCCTGCCTTGAACCACTCTTGTGACGAGGCATAATGATTGAGGTTTTCCACTGAGGGGGGAAGGTGCTGGATAAAAGTGATAGGTTGAACAAATTGAGTAGGAGGATGGGTATATCCTCACCTGCCTGCTTGACGACCATTGGTGGGATACCATCTGGTCCAGGATGGATTGAGGGCCTAATGCCAGCTAACTGTAAACGAACACTTCGAACATCGATTAGAACATTATTCAAAACTTTCTCTGATTTTGATGGGATATTAGCAGGTAATGGGGTGCTTTCTACGCTAAAAGAGGCAGCGAAATGTGAGTTGAAGAGTTCGCACATCGTTACAGGGTCATCGACAACCGTTTTGTCTTTAAGAGTAATAGTTCTTATAGCAGGGTCCCTCATGGAATTCCTCCGTCTCATCAGTTGCACTAGTTTCGCACATCTTTGCTCACTACAGAGTGCGAGTTTCTCTTCGTCTATTTGACGAAGTTGCGTCTGACGTTCTATGTGTTCAAACATTTTACTCATTCGCATCACCAGGGAAAAGTCTAGTGTTCTTCCGTACCTCGACTTAAGCATTTTCAGTTTGTCGGTCTCTTTCGCAGTAAGGATTTTACCTTGTACATACGAGCCGACACGTTTTGATTTAATGGGGGCCAAAACGTCGATACAGAACGTTAGATGTCTGATAAATTCTGCGGTCGCTATGCTTGGGTCCGATGTGCGAAAGAAGGTATTCCAATTTAAGGATCTTAGTAGGGATAAGAAGGCATTCCAATCAATGAATTTGATCGGACGGTAGAATACAACTCTCGGTTTGGTAGCCATATTTAAATCAAACAGACATTTGACAACATTATGGTCGCTTCCAGGGAATTGTTGTAGAACAGATAACTCCGTAGACGGAATGCCTATGGTAAATATAAGATCCAAAATATGCCCCTTCCTGGTGGGCATTAGGACATGTTGGTTCCAACCATTCAGTTGAATGCATGAAAGGAATTCGGCCTGTGTTGCTGGAGCAGAAAGTGAGGTCCAGGAGATATTAGGCATGTTAAAGTCACCGCCTATTAGTTTGTGTTCACAAGGCATGTTGGACACATGATTCATTATCTCCACAAGGTCAGTTAAATCATTGCTCGCAGCATTTGGCGGTCTGTAGATGCATCCTATAAGTAGCTCGCGAGAGCCAATAGAGACCATTAACCACAAAGAGTCCTCGAGTTTATGAAGTATAGAATCATCAAGTCTTACTGCGGAAAATTGCTCTTCTAGTTGATTGATGCATCCACTTCCTCGTCCTGTGAGACGATCCCTGCTCATCTGACTGTCTGGGGTGTCAGTAGAGCACCACGTCTTAGTTACGAGGATGATATTGGTATTAGATATAAAGAGAAATGGTTTGAAAATGTGCATCTTACTAACCAACCATTTTGCCTTCATAAGTAATAAACTTACGAACTTCTTTTTGTCAGGTACAGCAGATAAACTGCTGAAGAACTTCATGAGAGATGGGGCAGCGGGTTGCGAAATACCAAATGGAAAGGCCTGATCTAGGGGATTTACCGAGTTTCTGCTCATATTTGAGTGGATGTCGTAGAGGTTTGGCTCCATGATAGGAAGTGTTGGAAGAGTGCCATTATGGAGGTATGACAGAGTGGGACTTGTGGAGGGGGGCCAGGTGGCGGTTGATGAAATATCGGGGGATGCACTAAAAAAGGACTGGTTTGGCAGACATTTGTGTTGTTGACATATTCAGGTAGTGATGTACTAGCTGGGATATACGTATTAGGAGCCTGGTTCTTATTAGCACTCCTATATTTGGTGGGACGATGAGTTACTACGGTGCCATTGGATAATGGGTGGTAACCGTAGTAGTGGAGTAGTACTCTTTGCCGCGACAATGCATCAGGTTCTTCTATGTTTTTGCCATTGACATGTCCGATGGTGAAGTTGGACTCTTGCAGTCGAAGTACCCAGTGCGCCAGTCTTCCACGTGGATCCATCGCCGTCATCAGTCAGATCAGGAGTCCGTGGTCGACCTTGACATGAATTGTGGTCGCTATCGGATAGGTGCTACACTTCTCCAGGGCCCAGACGATAATTAGCAACCTTTCTCCATGGTGGAGTAGTTCCTGTCTGCTTCCGCTAGTACTCGGCTGGCACACTCGATTGTTTTCGATGGTTGTGAATAAACCGCCCTGATTTCGATATCACTTGTATCAACTCACACCGTGAATGGCTCATTCGGTTTTAGGATCGTCAGGCACCACTGATTGCTAGCAGCTTCCTCTTTGAGTCCGTTGAACGCCATCTCCAAGTCCTCGGTTCATACAAATTTCTTGTCCTCCCTTAGCAGTTGAGAGAGTGAATATGCCTTCTGGGAATACCCCGGCGTAAACTCAGAGTCGTAACCGATCACTCCGAGGGAACACCTCAGGTTCCGCTTCAACAAAACGTTTTCAAGGAGGTTCAAACCACCGAACGTTCACACCAGGCACCTCAGCGTTAGCACCCTGCAGCGTGGCCCTCACCTATCACCTACAAAACGTTGGCCTCAATTGC
>QNGE01003639.1:11258-41156 GCA_008508345.1 Paragonimus westermani | reverse complement strand
TCATTATCTCCACAAGGTCAGTTAAATCATTGCTCGCAGCATTTGGCGGTCTGTAGATGCATCCTATAAGTAGCTCGCGAGAGCCAATAGAGACCATTAACCACAAAGAGTCCTCGAGTTTATGAAGTATAGAATCATCAAGTCTTACTGCGGAAAATTGCTCTTCTAGTTGATTGATGCATCCACTTCCTCGTCCTGTGAGACGATCCCTGCTCATCTGACTGTCTGGGGTGTCAGTAGAGCACCACGTCTTAGTTACGAGGATGATATTGGTATTAGATATAAAGAGAAATGGTTTGAAAATGTGCATCTTACTAACCAACCATTTTGCCTTCATAAGTAATAAACTTACGAACTTCTTTTTGTCAGGTACAGCAGATAAACTGCTGAAGAACTTCATGAGAGATGGGGCAGCGGGTTGCGAAATACCAAATGGAAAGGCCTGATCTAGGGGATTTACCGAGTTTCTGCTCATATTTGAGTGGATGTCGTAGAGGTTTGGCTCCATGATAGGAAGTGTTGGAAGAGTGCCATTATGGAGGTATGACAGAGTGGGACTTGTGGAGGGGGGCCAGGTGGCGGTTGATGAAATATCGGGGGATGCACTAAAAAAGGACTGGTTTGGCAGACATTTGTGTTGTTGACATATTCAGGTAGTGATGTACTAGCTGGGATATACGTATTAGGAGCCTGGTTCTTATTAGCACTCCTATATTTGGTGGGACGATGAGTTACTACGGTGCCATTGGATAATGGGTGGTAACCGTAGTAGTGGAGTAGTACTCTTTGCCGCGACAATGCATCAGGTTCTTCTATGTTTTTGCCATTGACATGTCCGATGGTGAAGTTGGACTCTTGCAGTCGAAGTACCCAGTGCGCCAGTCTTCCACGTGGATCCATCGCCGTCATCAGTCAGATCAGGAGTCCGTGGTCGACCTTGACATGAATTGTGGTCGCTATCGGATAGGTGCTACACTTCTCCAGGGCCCAGACGATAATTAGCAACCTTTCTCCATGGTGGAGTAGTTCCTGTCTGCTTCCGCTAGTACTCGGCTGGCACACTCGATTGTTTTCGATGGTTGTGAATAAACCGCCCTGATTTCGATATCACTTGTATCAACTCACACCGTGAATGGCTCATTCGGTTTTAGGATCGTCAGGCACCACTGATTGCTAGCAGCTTCCTCTTTGAGTCCGTTGAACGCCATCTCCAAGTCCTCGGTTCATACAAATTTCTTGTCCTCCCTTAGCAGTTGAGAGAGTGAATATGCCTTCTGGGAATACCCCGGCGTAAACTCAGAGTCGTAACCGATCACTCCGAGGGAACACCTCAGGTTCCGCTTCAACAAAACGTTTTCAAGGAGGTTCAAACCACCGAACGTTCACACCAGGCACCTCAGCGTTAGCACCCTGCAGCGTGGCCCTCACCTATCACCTACAAAACGTTGGCCTCAATTGCCTCTATAACTACATCTATCGATGTATCGAATCACATATTTTTTCTAATTTCGTTGATCCTTATTACTGTCGTTTCAAATATATGCATCTCAAACTTTTTTCGCTGAATTTGAATTTTCTATTCATATAATATCTGCTTTGTTGTTCTATTAACATCTCTGTCTCATTGTACAATTTTTCAAATTTGGTGTTCGCATGTGTGTGTCTCATTATCTGTACGTTCCTCTCGCTGTCGTGGGCGTGTTACCTGCAAATGATTCGATAAATATGCCATTATTATCACAGTAGGTCTCGCGTTAATTTGATCGTTTCCCCTTCGGAATGATCTTCAGGCCTACTTCATGCGGAGGCAGTTCAGATCGAATACGTCCAATACTGTCTGCCTATCGCAGCTTGTGCTTTCTCCCAGGCATATCGAAAATGTTTCGCTGGGGGATGAAATGTCGCAATTCGCTGGTCGCTGATGTTCGTCCTTCCGCTCACTGTTTGCCTTCGGGGACACCTTTCCTTCTATTTTCCCTCATACGTGCTTGGGAGTGCTAACGGGCGTTGTGGGCAGCCAAAAGATATAACGCAGTACAACTTACATCTTCACACAAGGAGCCAGTCTGTGTTCTTATTTTTTGTTATATGGTACCTCCAGACAACCGTAGATTCCGACCACTTCGCATATTTCTTAACCTTAATGGCAAACATGTCGAAGTTTATCGAAAACAACCCCACCGGAACACCAGCCACAACTAACCTACATGTTTTTAGTTCAACTTAGATCCACGCAACGCGAGTTGGGTGGTGCGCACCAGCGCCGATAACACGGTGATTATTCGACCTGTTGATATGGCACTCTGCGGCCAGTGTTGACACCCGGATTCTAATAGTGCCTAACAAATTGGCAAACAGTTAATTGAGGTTTGACAACTATCAAAGTTATGCTTGATGCAGTTAGGCTCAATTGCACCTGGTGTTGGACCATTCGCTTAAGATTCAGGTTCACGCCGCGTTACGCGTTTTCTGACAATTCAGTTAGTGTCTCCTTCAGTATCCAATGGCTGGGAAGAAAATTAACCTTCAGAATTGTTATCAGAAGGTGTCCATATAAATAGGTTTAACAAGGTACTAATCGAATTGATATGAAGAACATCCATCTTTTACCTCGAAAGTGACAAAGTCCCGCAAATTGAACACGGAATGTGCTTGCACAACAAAGTCAACAACTGAACATCGCTCAGTGGTCGAGGACGATAAGACAGATTTGCGCTTACCCAAACAAATCCTCATTGGTTGGGTTGGAACAAAGTGACTGTTCACGCACTGTAGAATGATCAGATGTATAAGCTTCTCAAGAAAATATATGGGAGGGAAATGTCCACGTTTAGCATTCAGAAACTAACAGAGCTAACACTAAATAAGAGGGACGGTGACATCATATAAAGTTAGCATAGGGATGATTAATGCAGGCTAAGAAAGATAATAAAACGTGCGTCTACACTCCAACACTAACCAAACCAGGTTCTGCAATCTCAAGAGTGACGCGACGGAGCCTAAAGGAACTAACATTCGACAAGCAACACAGATTCAGAAAGACACCGTGGAAAATAGGTAACAAAACGTCGTTAACAGGGCATCCAATGGCTAATTTTCCTTGCAGAAAACCTCGGAAAATAAATTACAATTACCCTATATGATCGAACCGTGAGAGCCAGAAACATGAAGCAGTGTACATAGCTGCATATTAGTAAAGAATTGGAAAAAACGGCAGGTATGCCAGTAATGGGCCACACGGTGGCACTAATGTGTCAATTATTTTTGCGATTTTCCTTGATTTCGGTTTAGACTACCGCAGGTGAATTGAGTTCGTGATGGAATTCATTTACGGAATGTCGTTTCTTTGCCGAATGGTTCCGTTCTGCCACTCGTACTGATAATGCTCTTTTTACCTATCAGAACTCTGTTCAATTATCGGACAATCAAGTTTTCATACGGAAAGCAAACGCTCTTGACTCCTGACCAACTGGACCGTAGAGTTTGCTCGGACGCACTGCAAATTCTTTGCCGCAGCTTTTCACCAAAATGAGACAAGTCCCACGATCTGATCGATTTGAAGTCGATCCATGGTCCGCAACGGTATCAAAAATGGGGTCCACTGATGTAGAGATGTGGTGAGTCTGTCCTCGATTCACCGCTTGTCCAAACCCTGACACAACGGAAGATCTGACAAGCGGCCAATCCAAACATCGCGCTAAAGATACAACATCAGGATTGGACGAACGGTCTCAATGTTGTGCCTTCCGTTATTCGCCAAATCATCTGTTCCGTATTCCACCAATTAATATACAGTGCGTGATGTTGCATGTGCTAAGAAGATCAACGAATTACTGGCTGTGATTTTCTTAATACCTTTGTACATCCGTAAATTCGGCGTCTCAATTCATGATTAACAATTGCTCACTGCTACTGGTACTAGGTCTTCTTATTACTTACGTGGACAGCTTTAATTCAAGTACGGTTCCTAGGGCTATTCAAAGCCCCAATTCTGAGTATCACAAACTGACGTCGCGGAATGGAACTGCCTGCAGTTAAGCAATTGAACATTCATGTCAGCGCGAGTGAAATCAAGGAAGGGGTCGAAAGTTTTGAATTATGGTGCAGCATTTGTCGAGATGTGAGGAGGGAAAACCAATCAGCTTTCTTCGTTGCCGCTAGTGGTCGTGCGTTGTATTCATTATTGAGAAGTTTGGCAAGCCCGAACTCCCCAGCCTCGTTGCCATTCGACAAACTAAAGAAACTGCTGTTGAGGCACGTGCCTCCAGTCAATTTCCAGGCCTCAGAACGGGCGAAGTTCAATTCATCAGTGTATTCAACATGCATGAGCTTTCGTGAGTTCATCCTACAACTGAAAAAGTAACCTTCTCTTTACAACTTTGGCGACAGGCTGGAGGAGCATCTACGCGATCGAGTGATTTCTGGCGTCGATGACACTGATCATCAGCGTAGATTCCTGGTCAAACAAGATGTGACTTTCCAAGAAGCCCGGAACATCTGCGAGTAGAAGCATGACGTCAATGCCGCTACAGCTTATTCGAACTTTACATTATTCCAGAAGACCAAAGCGCATACTCCCACCACAAGTCAACCAGTAAACAACCTTCTCATGCACCCATCATCAATCCCGGCTCAAAGAAACTTAACAAGTGATTCTCGAGCGGTGAGTTACACTCACGATCATCTTGTCGATTTCTTAATGCTATATACCATTTATGCGGTAAATCCAGTCACATTAAGAAGGTATGTAGAAGTCAGAAATGTCACTTGAGTCAAGTTAGCGAGAAGAGAACTATAGAACCGTCAACTACTGCTTTTCCATTGCAAATGAAGTCCAGGGCGGAACAGTTTACAGATGCCTCAAGTTCAAATCAGTATGTAAGTGAGTTCACTGTGGACACAGGAAGTAGCGAATTCACCAGTTCCAAACCGCTATTAGATCGCATGGCCTCTTATGCTTAACTGAGACAAACAACGATGAAAATAAATGGAGTTTGTGGTCACCGGTTAGCTCTGATAGGTGAAGCTGATGTAATGATTACTGGTAATGATAATGAGCTGATTCCATTGCGCTTCTTGGTGTCGGAAGGAAGTCCAGCTATTCGGGGATTAAAAGCTCCAAAACAGCTCAACTATGTTCTCTTTCACTGAACGCAAATTACAAAGAGGTTCCAAGTTTGGAGAATCAATCCCAGTTGTGCAACCTGGCTGTTAAGTATTAACAAATTTCAGGGGGAATGAAAGTAGAGCCAGCAAAACTGGAGGTGCAAGGGGACTCGGATTTTCTAAACTGCCAAATACTAACTCATGGAATGAGAGAACATGTGGATAATGCTCTCAACAGATTGAAGGAGGAGAGCATAATCTCGCAGGTTAACTCATCAGCCTGGGCCACACCAATCGTTGTGGTTGTGAAAGAAGATGGCAAATCACCTAGGATACGTCGTGAGTATAGGTTAACGCTGAATCGAAGACTCAAAAAGTGCGCAGCAACAACTGAGGAGCCGGACGATTTCATGAAAGCCCTGTGCGGTAGCAAAGTGTTTTCTAAAATTGACCGGACAAACGCATACTTACAAATTCCGTTGGAGTATGATCCTATGCCTATCACTACGATTAACACCTCTTAGAGATGATTCCAGTACAATATTTTACCGTTCGGATTGCGTGTATCAGCCGGGATAATTCAGGTAGCTGATGATTTGCAAGGAGTATGCGCCTATCAGAATGATGTAACTATATGCGTGGAAAATGCAGAGGAGCATGATAAGAGGCTACTTCCACTTCTGGAACGATTCAGGAATGAGAAAAGTGCTATAACGCCTTCCACGTGTAGGCTACAAGTGCGAGATCTGAGTTTTTCTGGTTTCACCATAAGTGATAAAGGATGCAGGCCGAACCCTGACCAGTACAAAGCCTTGGTTACCGTAACATCACCAAGGGATCAGGATGGGCTGCGACCAATAATGGATGTCTACAGTACTACTCCCGTTTTATCCCGAACTTTTTGACGAAAGCACAATCATAAGTTGCAGTTCAGTGAGCAGAAACATGGCCTTAGACTTGAAAAGACGATATTCTTCTGCGAGATTTAATAAAAGTTGTGATTCAAAGGTCGGTGTTAGCCCCATTTACTGTCTAAAGTTACCACGCTGATCACAGATACATCCAGTGTTGGCACGGGTGCTTGTTGGAACAGGAGGTATATATGATCATTCGCATATTACGTTTGCTGGATAAGGCTGAGCAATGGTATTCACAAACACAAAGGGAGGCGTTAGCAGTATACTGGGCTATCAGGGGGCTGCATAAATATTTGTTTGTTGTTAGATTCAATATTGTCACTGATCACCAAATTCTACAGCACTCATCAGCAGCAATGATACGGCGACAGAGTCTATTTCTAGCAAAATACTTGTACACCATCGTTCATCATCCTGGCAGGCAGATTCCTCAAGATGATTTTTTTATCACAGTATTCCATTTTTTCAGTCGCTGAAGCTTCTTTGCTTGCTTTGCCAGCTATGCCAATAAGCGGTAAAAACTTGATCAAAACAAATTAAAGCTATTATGGCTTGGTAATTACCGCAATTAACAAGGGTTGTTCCCCAATGTTTAGGAAGGAAAAACAACCAGCACTATTCCAGAACCGAGAGGAGTTGTGGATACAGCCTGATGATGTGCTGTGTCAGAGGGATCAGTTAGTCATTTCACCACCTCTAAGTAATGCGTTAGTAAACACAAAGTTCACCTGATCGTAGAGAAAGTGTAACCACCGGGTCGACAGATGTGTTGGTGGTCGAAGATAAACTCGGAGATCAAAATCAGGGCGAGGAACTGCCACTCCCGCCTCCACAAAATAAAGAAAATGCCAAAGAATTGGACGCCCTGGCCGGACAGCTACCTAGCATGGCAACGGGTGCACACAGACTATTGTGGACCATCTATTGGTAACTGTCACATTCTGGTGTTGAGTGACTCGTACTCACGGTGGCCAAAAGTATTTATTACAACCTCACCTTCCACGGCATTTACCATATGGGCACTTCGTAAATGTTTCAGTCGTGAAGGCATTGCGCAGATCTTAGTGACGGATAACGGATCACAGTTTTTTCAATAAAATGAAACAGTTGTTTGACAGCATCAGGTATCGCCACTTGTAAACGGCGCCTCGGCATCCATGTTCAAACAGGGAGGCTGAAAATCCGGTGGAACAGCTCAAAAGTGCCGTGAGTTCCACTAATTCTAAGACACTCACTGAAATGAATGTTTCCTGATAACTTTCTGCTTCAGAACGGAAACGCAGCTCATTGTACAAAGAGGGAAAGCCCGGCAGTGCTATTTGAATCGCGGCGGCTAAGAGCATCACTTCAGTGTGTAGATTCAACGGAGGTGATGTATTTTCTTGAAAACGATCTGCGACCTGCCAAAGGATTGATAGCCCACCAGCTAGGCAGCACAATGGTGGAAATTACTGACCTGCACGATGCCTCGATTTATCGGAGACACACTGACCAAATCCAGTTTCAAAGCACTGAACAATTGGCCATGGAGTTAGCAAAACACCTTGTACCACAAGAGTTCGATGCCATGAGGAGGTCAAAAGGACTGGTAAATATGAATTCGGGGTCTTCTGGAAGGGGTGAAGGTTGTGTTGAAAATCTACTCGATTCACCGACTATCGAAACCCCGACACAACAGAAGATCTGACAGGCGGCTAATCCAAATGTCGTGTTGAAGATACAACATCAGGTTTGGACGAAAGGTCTCAATGTTGTGCCTTCCGTTATTTGCCAAATTTTCTGTTCCGCATTGCACCAATTAACTCACAGTCTGCGTTTGCTCACACGACAGCCAATGACGGATTGTGGTTTCTTCATTAATGTTGTACATATATGAATCCGGTTTCTCATCTAATGAATAAAACCGCTTTCAGCTATGAGCACTAGGTCTTCTCTTTATAATAGCTTGGATGTTTCCAGTTCAAGTACGATTCCTATTGCTATTCTAAGTATCTATCTCCAAGTATCACGAGAACGTTTTTCATAATTTATTTCTGCGATGAACGCGGCTGTACTTACCAAACTATACGGTGTGTTCAACCACATGTTTTATGGCGCGCTCGACATCATTTCCGAAAGCCCAGTCCTTGATCAACTTGTGCCAATCCCTGGAGGGACCAAGATGAAAACTGGAAAGAAAGATCGCCCTTATTTCTACCCTACTGTCAATCGAGGGACTGACCAGTTTTTTAGCAAACATCTTCAGAAACTGGTAATTCGCGAAGGACTGCCACCTCAGAAGCACCACCGTTAATTAATATCGTGACATCGCTATTTGGCTCTCTTCATCCGTCGTTTTTGGTGTGATAGCATTTGTCAGGAATCCTTGAACATCGCACCTCTCGATCATAAGGCTGGTTTTGATCCGCATTGCATTGCGGGCACGGTCAGTCGGTAACCGCCAACAAATCAAGTTGGCTCTTAGGGTTTAAACTGTCAACTGAAGGTTTAACAAATGCATCCATTCAAATATACTCCATTTCCACGCAGATTATTCCCAACTTTCTAGGTTAATCGGGTGGCTCATGCTTCATGGCCATCACTTTCTTTAGCGTTACTGGTGTACCCTAAACACAATCGAATGATATCCTGGTAGCCACTTCTTCCCGGTGAACTTTGTGTTGCCTGAGAACCCAACTATGGTTGGGAGTGTCACCAGAATCCTTCTCCTGGGACTAGCCGACGAAGTCCCCGTTCCGTTTTGCTTCAGGTGCAACATCACTTTACGTGAAAACTCCTCGAACATACAATATGCTTTCCGTCCAACCAGGCGAAACAAGGCAGGAAACCATTTAAACTATGTCTGCCCAGACCTAATGGCTGTGAATCACGAACGCTCCGTGCCAGGCGACCAAGAGGCTCGTGTCCCTCAGAGTGCCTGCTCAAGGAAGATTGAAAAATGATTGGCACGTATTATTCGTAGGTGAACGCTTCTGAAACGTAAGTCTCAAAATCACCTCCGACTAGACCGTGCTTGACAGGCTGGTCCTCAGTGCAATACGATTGAAAATAAATAAAAAACAGTGGTTAAAAGTGGCCCGAACGGATTACGGGATAACTTGAAGATTCGTTTGAAAGCCACCCGCAAGCATTTCACGCCTACCAGTACAGCACATCAAAAACTAACCCAGATATACACATTATCTCCAGTTTGGAAAGTTCAGCTGAATTCAGTATTGTGACAACCAAAGCACAGGCTGCTAAAGCACATTTGGCATTCATGAGCTACCACGACTCTCTCGGTTGCACGAGTTTAAACGTCCAAGTTCCATCATCACCCGAGGAATTTTGAATATCTCAATTCGATATATTTGGGTAACTAACAGCCGAAAATTTAACTCACCGGGACCCGACGATGTCTTAGCCAGCTCCCTAACAATGTGATGATCTTATAGTAGTCCATTTATACTTGCTGCTTAGCCATCTATGAATGGGAGTTTTCAGAGTTGAACCCTTGTCAGGTGGCGCCGTAACCGCAGGCACGGACAAGAGCAGTGCCGCTTACCAATTTCAATGTTATCCACACTTGTCTCAGAAATCCCAGAAATACAAGTGCATGACGAAACCAGACATCACTCGCACGTGTACCATTTTTTCGTTTCTGAGCGAACTGGTCCAGTCCTCGCCACCCATGCAACATTAATTCGATGATTGCCTGCTACTTTTGGTCAAATGCAACTGATTTCGGTCGGGTTGGAGGCATCGCGTACTTAAGTTTCGCATAAGCATACGTGTTGTGGATCGGTCACCATTTGTACTTTATGATGACGAACCATACAACGGCAATTATGTTCCATTTGTCTGTACATCTTTTGCCACATAAACTTAATGGTAAGTGAACCGTGCACTGTGTGCATTTTTACCTGTCATGGATCCGCTAGTTCTGCTGGTTTGTTTGGTCTCTGGTTGCGTGACCCACTCTAGTAGCTTTGTCTTCGTCTCAGTCTAAATGTCTAGCCAACTTTAATCTACGCACATAAACTCCATACGCTCTCAACCCACCACCCATCCTCTTACATGAAAACAACCGATAAAGAATTTTGTGGACCGCACTTGAAATGACTAGTGTTTGAGTGCAACTACTCATTGCATCTTGCATCCTAAACCTATCCGCAACTACATTGGTCATGCTTTCCTGAGCGTGGTTCTCACAGTTGCATCGAGAAATATACCATTATTGCTATTATTCTCTTCATTATTACCTGAAATTGCTGTCAGTTTGCAAGAGGTAGCTTTGCATACGTTGAAGCCGTTCCGTTAGTGGGCCTGATAGGCTTGTTGCAAATCCAAGAAGTTCCTGACTTGCTGATGACCTGTGGAGGAGGGTATGAATGTGGAAATCGACGTTGCCTTATGCTTGGCAGAAGTTTGCTTCGACCTGACCGTTCCAAAGGGCAGCGGCAATTCTTGGGGCCAGCCACCTAATGCTCACCATCTGTCTTGTGGGACCTAGTGTAGATATAATAAAGTCTAAATATGCATTGCGGCCGAATCTTATGGTGTCGAGAAAAGCTTCTGTGGTTGCATTGTGAACAAACCATCCCGTACATGGATAGTAGTATGTTTGCCCTGAAGCAGTGGGAGACTGATCGTGCAGTTTTACATGCAAAGCTTTGTTTTTTAGAATGTGGTTTTAAAACCAGATCTGTGACTCCTGGTGAGTTCTTTCGGTTTATCCTTATATTGCAAATCCGAAATACTGTTCACTGGTGAACACTTTACAAGTCTTACTTTTGATTTAGAACATCGTTCAGGTGTTTTGGATTTGCCGTTGGAATTTTCGATTACTCCATATAACGGAGAGAGATTCCTCTGATGAGAAGTGGATGGCCCTGCTCGAATAGCCGCGTCCTTATCAGGAGCACTAAAGCTGCTGCTTCCAGAGTTTTGATTGAATATGGATGCCTTAGTTCTAGGACTTTTACTAGTCAAGGCCGCGGTTGACAGAGAGAGACGTGGAGCGTTGAGGGATAAGTTCTTAGCAGTAGGCGTGGGTTTCGTTGTGGAAACTTGAACGCGCCTGGCATTATCCGAGCTAGACGTGGTTTTTTTTCCAGTGTTCGTCTGGACCGGCAACGCAACGGCGTCTCCAGCTGTAACTTGCGGGTTCGCAGAACTCGTGGAGCAGTCAAGATCTACAGTCAGATCAATGAGATTGTTGACTGTGGTTTTTTCTCGGGAAATATTGGCTCGCAATATTTCCCTCTGGAGTGGCGTCTTGTCACCAAAGACTTTTATGGACTTAAAATTTGTGCCACGCCTGATTTGCTCTTGTCTTCTGACAAATTCGTTCGCTACAAGTTCACTTGTGAACTGTAGCAACAATGGACAGTGCTTCTGCTGTACTTTCTTGCGCAGTCTTAAACAGTAGCACTCTTGTTCTTCCATCTTACTGGCTTTGAGTAAGATCCTTTTCACCGTCATCAGAGGTATTCTGTCAGGTACGTTAAACACCACCACCTTGCTTGCGCAGCGTAACCGCTTGTGCAATTCCGTAGCTACAGTATCAATAAGCGTTCCGGCGGCTACGAGATCTTTGTGGCTAAAGGTGGTCTGATGGCGGATGTTACTTGAGGCATCTATAATACACAATATCGGATCTAATTTGTGCAAAAGTTCGGCAAGCTCCTCGTTCCTACTGTGTAGTTTTGCTATTCCAGCCTCTAATTCCCTCAATTTTTTAGCCTGTTCTACGAATACATTGGTAATGGGAACCGAACATGGTTTGGTATTGTGCCTTTCGTGTGATGTGCTAAGATTTGCTGTTGAGACTGCCGTTTTAGCAGCGGCCTCGATCTCCTCTGCGATAACAGAAGTGGGGCAGATGTTGGCTGAACAACCAGAAGATTTTACACCTTTCTTCACAGTCAACATGCATTTTTTGCGCAGGGATGATGGCTTGACGACTGGCAATTTTTGAAGGGTAGCTGACTTAGCGGGCATTACTATATGATATTCAACTTTTATCAATTGGTAATGTTCAAAAAGTCCCGAAGCAAGTAAATATGACAAAATACAACAAAAAATTGAGTGATCAAACGATGAAAACGGGATATGCACTAGCACGCAATAATAACTGGCCTTTTTCGGAACACGCGCCGAAAACGGTCGTTACTTGAATATCATAAACCGAACGAATGGGACTTTATGGATTATTTGTTGTGCCACTGGCTGTACACCGAGCCCAAGTGAGCCATCTATGCACAGAGCGATGTGGTCTACTCCGGCAATCGTACGAATAATGGGTTGGAGAATCCAACGGACGATTAAAAATGAGGACGCACACTCAGGCACCCAAGCCGTTGCCATTAGCAGCAAGTGGACGATGCGAGAGTTTGAAATACAAACTATCTACGGATGCGACCATCGTGAAGTTGACGATTTTGACTTGTACGTCAAGAACCTTCTTCACTGAATGAACACTTCCGCAGGTCATCTTGTCCAAAAACCTCTGAACGGGCGGACCCCTTGACTCCATTTCGAAAGAGTGGCTGAGTGCAAGATGAGTGGTTCCACAGTAGTCATCCTGAACATTGCAATTTCGTGTACAACACGATGGCGACGTCTTCGTCATCGATGGCGTGCACGGTACTTGTGAGTTATCTCTTTACCGTTCAGCGTGGCTCCTATGCATACATATTCCGTCAGTGTTTCGGAAACACATCTAGCCCTACAACAAGTCTTTATGCAATGTTTATCTCCGTAAACAAAAGTGGTGTATCCATTTATGAGCGGTAGTTGGCAGAGTAAAACTTGCAAATTCAACGGTCAGTTGGCCAACAACCTCGACCACTCATCGCAGCCAACCTCAACCGTCACTATAAAGCCCTGAATAATTTACCTGTAAAACTGCGTGAATACAGAAGTCGCATGATAGTGGCCTCTTTCAACAGCATCGTTGTCTTCGCGAGGGAAATAGTAGAACTTGATAAGACTGGCTCATCTTTGTATGACTTCCCCGTTGTCAAATCTACAAGCTGTAATCAACCGAGGTGGGTTACGAGACCTGGAGCAGGATTGCCATGTGGGCACTGCGGTGAACAGGCACAGGTGGACAGCTATCGCCGTGATGCCGATCAACCGGGTTTTCACTCTGATTGTATGCAGATGGCCGGTATAATCGGGTGTTCTTTCTGTGGCAACCTCAGTCACCTGGTAGGTGCCTGCTTCAAATTCACAGACTTGCCGGATCCCTCTACGTCAGCCATCGTTTGCTCTCCCCCATTAGTTACGAAAAAGAGGTCCTGCACAGTGCTCTTAATAAATGTCCACTTAGACCGGTTCACGGACAATGAAACGCTTGTACATAGGCCGGAAAAACGCGAATCGATATCACCTGGGGCGAACATCCCTTTGATATAATTGAAGAAGGCGAGTTCCTCCGCAGTTGTGTTCACAATTGCAGATATCAGGTTGGCTGAACGGAAATGACAAGAATTTTATGTGATACGCGACTTCAGTTTTCCGGCAGGACACCTGAGAACGCATGCAAACCAGCGTTCTGTGCTTAAGAAAACCTGTGATACTGTGTACGGTTTTCCGCAGACAGACAGATCACACATTGATCTGAAAAAGAACACTTTTTCAGTAACTTCACTGGTGTACTGATGTGTTCCCGCGTGTTCCACCATAGGTTACTGTATGCCCTCAACCGTGCGCTAGGGCAAACGGATAGAGCACTAGTAAGTGTTTTCGCATGGGGTACTGTTTTTCTCCACTCGTAAGCCAGGAGAGTTGCACGGAAATTTTGTAAGGTTTTGGGTGGACAGTGCTCCTCGATGTCACTCGGTGACCAGGTCACCTTATGCGCGTTCCAGTAAACGTCATGCTTTCATGAAAGTGTACAACCGTGCTAGCAGAGAACAGTCAGACATGCTTATTACAACTAGTAGTATACTACAGACTTGCTCGGTTTTTGCGCATATTTGTACGTTACAATATTTTCATCCGTGTACCTCACGTTAGCAGCTTCATAAAACGCTTAATCCTTCTGATTCGACGATGAAACATTCGCCGAAATTGTAATTGCGTTTTCCTCCCCCAGTAACACACTAAGACGGTCGACCTTCTTTTGAGTGTCTTACTTGAGACACTCAACAATTCCACTAGTAAAGCAATCTCAGCCTCACAGTTTCTAATTTTAAGAACGGGAAGAATGCGGGGAACTCAGATTACACATATGGAGCCCAGTTGCCGCTGACCAATTCTTGTTCAGTCACAGTGTGTGGCCATTAATTCTTGAGCGTGGGTTCAAAAGGGCCAGCCAATTGCAATTCGGGGTTCGAAGGCGTATTCTGTAAAAAGTTGCAGACGGTGAGTTTCCGCTCCAGTAACCATCGCACGGTCATAGTGAATTATTTTATTGATGTGGTATATCGTATTATTTCGACTAATAACTGAGATATTCCGCTTTTAGTTGGATCCTGAGAACTTGTATAATTGGCCGAAATGTGTGCAAGTTCATTTTGCATTTTAATGCTCACCGGTATATCGTCGCCTTTCCAATAATGACTAAGATATCCCACATTTTAAATCCGGACTGCCGGGCGAACTTGAGAAAAATTTGGAAAAATTGGATACAGAACGTGAAGAACAGTGGTTACACAGGAGAATGAAGACGAACAATCATGTGAAAAATGAATATTATTCCATCTTGCACATTTCATGAATCTCCTTGCACTGTTCACCAAGTAAAGTCGTTTCGTTTTTCAAATAAGGGTGATATATCAATTACGCTGCGCGAAGGCCCGATTTCGTTAAGATAAAGCTTGAAAACAAGACGTGTCCGTTAATAAAGGCAACTGAGAGCGGAGCCCACAAGTGTTCTTGAGGAAATGAGGTCTTCGAGAAATTTCCCGCTTGACCGTCTTTCGAGTGATTTCTAGATGTTCAGTCAATACGTACAGAAGGCAGTCTAAATACATTCAAAAGACGGTCGTGCTACCAGGGTCTTTGAGTACACTTGAATTTTAAGACAAACATATCCTACCACGTCGATGACATCGATTTGCATCACACTTCACCATTAATTCTCTGAAATGACATAAAATGCAACTTCTCATCAGTTCTCCGTTGATCGCTGAGCGGTCGGACCATCGCACATTCCTTGAGTACGTCTTCGGGAGATTTAAACAGAAAACACTTCCAGTAACAGACTTCAGCCATTTTGAGAATCGAAACACGTTACAAAATTATAACAACCTCGAAAACTTGACAACATTTTTCGCCTCCAGGATTACAGCGATATTTACGGTCTACCCCTTACACACAGCCCTTCGCTTCATTGTCGGGGTCCAGTGTGGAAGTGCCAAACGAGGCATCCTTCTCTCAAACCACCTGGAGATACTCATGTTGTCATAAAAACAGTTCTGACGTTACTGGGGCCCCCAACCAATCGTCTCAGTGGCTGCCACCACAATCCCATTCCTGACGAGTTGCTACATACCCTCGGGGGCAGTTGTACAGCAACGTCATGCAGACGAGCTGCAACTGTACGTTGAAAAGTAGTCTTCGTCCCGCGGTTGTTCAATCGTTTGGCATCCAACTTCTGCCGATGTCCGGAAGATCTATGGCAAACAGGCTTACGTACGTGGTAAAAAACTTGGTCGCGACCAGCCTATGATCTGTGCTATATTCATCACTGCGCTTCACCCGCGCGTCACTCACTTAACGAATGTCGCACTGCCACGCAATCATGTAGTCGAGCAGATGGTGGTGACCTCTTCGTGGATGAGTCCATGTCGTGATGTCGCTCGCACCCAGCTGGAATCGGGTGTTTGTGATAGCCAGCTCGTGAGTAGCACACACGTGCAGAATACGATCACCGTTCTCGTTGACGGAACCAATGCCGTATGGGCCAAGGATTCCCGGATAGGCTACTGAGTCGCGCCCAACTCGAGCGTTCAGTTCATCCGGAACAAAACGTCGGTCATTCACCGATGTCGACCGGTTTGTGGCTGACGGCCGATGACAGAGCTGGTCCTCTGTATCATATGGTTGAACCGTAAACGTAATTAAATGAGGCACACCTACGTCGACCGAATCGCAAGCGCATGAACAGAATTCGGGGGCTTATGCCGTACGATTGGCCTACCACCAAAGTATTGCTGTTTTCAGCGACTGCGATTCAAACATCGTGCTCCCGAGTACCGTCTACAGCGTAACCTACCTAGTGGAAGGTGTAATCGGCGCCTGTTTTCCGCGTCTAATTTTTATCGCAAGCCCTGTCGCACTCAAGGCTGCAACTCCAATTCCATAACGACGCGGTTCCATCGCAGTCAGTGCGGTTCATCTTTCCGGCCATCGTGTGACACTGCGTAGGTCCAGCAACGTGTGCACATTCCATGTTCCAACACAGAAAGTCTTGCGTCCTCAGGCCTGTCTCCGACTGGTTTTCGGGGTACCGAGATATGAGTGAAAATTATTTGCCCCATGGTCCATGTTGGAGTGCCGGTATGAGGGTGTGCCTGGCGGTAGCTTATTTTCGCTTATCGTCGTTGCCAATTACAGCAGATGGGGTGACCCAGTTAATGCTTGGCGACGACAGATGCGGTGTGGTATTCGGTTTTCTTTATGATATTATGGTGTGTGTGGGCTATGGATACTGCCAGAACACCTAGGTCTGAAGAGTAAGCAATGAAGACCCCTAACCAAAGCCTAGGACTCAATAGCTTGCACCGCGAATCAGTAGATGACGCATAACCACACATGCAGAGGCGTCCGCCACCCAAGACATGTTGGACAGTTGCATTCTAAGAGATTCACCGCACTCACACAGCGACAGCAATATTGCGCAAACGAACTTATCAAACAACCACGAAATCAGATCGGGCAAGAGCACACATCGAACCAAGTCAAACCACGAAATACAGCCAATATCCACAATAAACGCATCCGCCCTTCCTCTGGCTTCTCTCCTTTGGCCAATCTGACATGGTTGAACCTGCAAGGACCAGAGTCGCAGTCAGCCTAGCTAGCCGGGCGGAGGCAGCACACAAGCCTGACCACCATATCAAGGTAGCGCAAGGAGTCAGGCGTACCTTGTTACACGAAAAAAGCACCCTACTTATTTCCTGTGGTGTTTTTTATACAAAACACGAGCTTTAAATTTAAGCAACAGACCAAACTGCTGCAGAAGCTTAGCAACATCATAGCAGACAGCTCCAAGTCTCACTTATGTGCGTTTATTCCTTCGTGTCACCCCGGGGCTGCCACACCCTATAGGACTGCTCCTTCGTACACTCGTAGCACGAAGGCCCTCATTACGTTTCGAAGATGATAGACAAGGTAGTGAGTGAAATTTTCAAAGCGGTGAAAACATTCTGTTCGATTTGGCATTGGTCATCTTTAGCATTGTGCACTCGAACCAATCTTCTGGGTAGTTGCCTGTGAGCGCCCTGGGTGAGCCAACTATTCTACTGTTTTTCAAAAATTATTCTCATTGTCATAACATCAGTCAGGCAAGGAGATGGACTTGTCAGAATTATCTGATGACGATGCAGCATCGTTAATGTCAGCAACTGAGTAGACACCCCACTGATAGGTAATATTTGGTAAGTGTCCACTTATTCACTTCTACTCAACTGGATATTCGCGCCCCACTCACGAGTGACACTAAAGAAGATCAAGAGAGTGAGACCAACGAGAAAGCCTCGGTAAATGATGACACCTTAGTTGAAGAGGTGCTTCAGTTAGCAAGTGAGCTGAACCTAGTCGCACTAAAATGTTTCGACCTGCTGCCAAATTCTGACAATTTCCAATGTGGTTTGGTGATGTGCTGGTGAGAGATGACTGCAGAATGTCAAACGATGATTGATAATGCTAACAAAGTTGAGCAGCAATGACACAGCTAACATATACGGAGATTTATATGTATTCATAATATGTACGTGTATGTAGCACATACATATTCATTACGCACGACACATGTATATAGGTGAGCACATGTATTATATGGGGTAGTGTTTGTTTACTGCGTATATACCTGTTGCCAAAGTGATTCTTCGTCAGCCCCTGAGAGAATTCGGCCTCAAGGACACTGAGCGTATTACCAATCCGTTCAAGTTAAGTTTTTCCAGGTATGCAGGAGAACAGAATCCTGACTTGTGTGGTGTGATAAAAAAGTGGGTTCAGAGCTGCAGACTGTTTATAGGCTGGTGTGGAAGCGGTGGCTGTCTACTGATAAGCGCACGGTATAAATCTGAGTAAAGACGCGTTGACCGGCAGCTAACTGTTTTTCGTGCGAGATGTCGGAATTGGTGGACCTCAAAGAAATTGTATGGCACATGCGCTGTACTGCCGGAATTAAAGGACAAAATTCCGGACGATGAGATGTGCACGCAGCGCAAGGTTATTGTGTGCATTCTATTAGAAAGAGCAGGCAAAATGTATGTGCAAATCGCAGCTGAGTGTAGTGCGTTTTCTGTGTGGTGATATTGCGCTGCAGGTCTGAGGACTCTCCACATTCCACATATCTTACAAGGTGAGAGGTCTCTGAATATTTCACAGTTAAGTGGTTCACAATCACCGGCCAATTTCCGTTAGGTACCGCAAGTTCATATAAAGCCACCTGCGCAAGTCTGATAGGCTAATTCTGGAAAGCCTCCAACACACATTCACGAAGAGCTTATTGGGCTACCCATCTTCTCTGAGCTGCAGGGAACGCTGCCAGATGCTTGCACGCGATCCTCTTCGGACACGCCGACTGAAGCTCAAGATTGCATTCATGCGTAACCTGGTCAACGGCGATAAATTCACTATCAGCTTCGCGACTCGCTTACAACAGAGTTCGAAGTATAACCTCAGGAACAAGAAATTCACTTTGGCAGCTATTGAATCCTGGAGAAAACTGCGTTCAAATACGTCCCCAGTGAAATATTCCTACATTTGGAACAAGCTTCCGTGTGCGATTAGATCCACTAAGAATATACACCAAGTCAAACGAGGCTCAGGAACTTTCCTAACAGTGGCGAACGTCATGTCCATTTTCAAGCTCTACTTTTCTGAGGACGTAAGCCTCCAACACACATTCACGAAGAGCTTATTGGGCTACCCATCTTCTCTGAGCTGCAGGGAACGCTGCCAGATGCTTGCACGCGATCCTCTTCGGACACGCCGACTGAAGCTCAAGATTGCATTCATGCGTAACCTGGTCAACGGCGATAAATTCACTATCAGCTTCGCGACTCGCTTACAACAGAGTTCGAAGTATAACCTCAGGAACAAGAAATTCACTTTGGCAGCTATTGAATCCTGGAGAAAACTGCGTTCAAATACGTCCCCAGTGAAATATTCCTACATTTGGAACAAGCTTCCGTGTGCGATTAGATCCACTAAGAATATACACCAAGTCAAACGAGGCTCAGGAACTTTCCTAACAGTGGCGAACGTCATGTCCATTTTCAAGCTCTACTTTTCTGAGGACGTTATCTTTGAAAACGGACCTAATCACATCTGGGGGGAAACCCTCTGTGTTGCGTGATGTTACGCCACGCACTCTTCAAACCGACCCAAACTACTGATTTCACGATAGATCTTGTACTTTAGACTTGCCTTCAGACTTGCCAGCGAACAGGAGAACATGTCCGTGGTCAACACATACAGGTGTCAATATACACATGCCCCTAATACTTAGTCGTGGTTTGTTTATGAGGTCGTTGATCACTATACAAAAGCCGAGCGTGCTAAAACTGTTTTAAGAAATACCGAACCTGCTAATTTCACATGACTACATAAAACCTCGCGCTACAATTCGTCCTTCTCCCTCCTGATTGAACACCTGGCAGTCTCTCGGAGATGTCGAACATTCTTCTCTATCTATATACCGGCCATGCAGAGATAATCGATGTCTAAATTCGGCATTAATCATATACTAGGAAAAACTGATATTTGATCTACGTTACACGATGAAAAAAATGTTCCCAAATGTTACATGTTCGATTAACTGACGCGATGTTAATATTTTTATATACAATATTTTGTCAGCGAATCACATATTCCATTGTTCATCGAAGATCATATGCTGGGTTTACCTTCTCCCATTTATTTTGTAATTTTGCTTTTCATTTTCAATTCCACAGATGTATCTCACCCAAGAAAACATTCCCCCCAAACCTCCCCCCAGACACTCAAAATTCCGAAACGGCTGAGTATGCCCCCAGATCTGCAAAGTCCTTTCGATTTTGAGCAAATAACGAAGTGCAGGCAAGAGGTTTGTCCATTCCTCCGCAAACGTATGTGCTTTCCTATCTCCCTCCATCCCGACAAAAGTCTCTACATATTTTTCGAAGTGACCATCTACATGGAATAATTGTGGAATCCTTCGATAGTTCATTCTCTCCAACATCCAAACACCGTTTTGGGCACGACATTAATCAATGGACCACTGATCACCTTGTGGAGACTAAATGGATGTGAGTAAACAATGTTATCGAATTTTGGAGATGTTAAACACCATCGTCTCAGGAACACGTATCTCAAAATTTTCTACACGAAGTTCAATTATTCTCTCATGTTGTGTCTGTTTTTTGCAATCACACAAATGACGTATTGTACAACTATCAACTGTGGTGCTCACTGATTTGTGCGGCATTGGAATCTGTACACTGATCACGCTGCCCCGATTGTGTTTCACTTAGATGAGTTGCGAAGTATACCGCAACTATTATTGTTATTATTATAATTATAATTATAAACTGCACCGTTCATCTCTGTTCTTACATCTGGTACTGTTACTGTTTCCCTAACCCTTGTTTAGCCTGAGCTTTGCAAACTTCTGAATGCCGGAGTTGGACAATTTTCTTCCATACTTTCCCCTTAATAACTTGAGTTTTCCATCGTTTCGCGATGCACGAACAATCGTTTTGCTCCGACCCAACCAATGACCATTTGTTTGAGTGAGCCCGATCCCGTTTGCTGTTGTTATTGTTGACCGTTGCCTGGTTGCCGATTTCTTACACAGGCACGCTCCTTGTTTGATTTCTGGGGATTTTCACACTCTAGGTGAGAGATTCAATTTTCTTGTACAGTGATTCGATTAGTACAGCACATAACCCGGTTATTGCGACCGCCTTCTCATCGACTGTTTCGAGGGTAGATTATCTCTGCCGTTGGATATTGAGAGAGGCATAGACTTGACCAACAGGTAGCGCGCAGTCCGATGTGAACTGGAATCGTTAGCGAACGATTCAATAGCCTTCACTTTTTCTAACGATCTATTTGTTATCATTTCTTCAAGGTGTTCTGAATTGGACGTTTCTAGCGGTGTTTAACGCGCCCGAAGACTCTTGGCACTTAAACCCCGGCACGCCATTGAGTGAAGCCATGTGGGATGCAACCAACCCCCGGCTTTTTCTCATTTTCCTGTTGGTTGCTGTTAGTCCGTGCCAAATTACGCTATTCGTTGCACCTCTAAACACCACATTCTCACCGCTTTTCAGAAGAGCGGTTTCAAACCGCCAGTAGACCGGTGTTAAGCGCACACCCATTTCTTTACTGCAGGCCGACCATACAGGCAACAGAGGGTTGATAGCCAGAAGAACTGACGGGCTGCTCTGGTCAGTCGGAAATGCAACGTAACCTTTTGGCACCCGTAACGGTGATATAAACCAGTACATGCAGCGGTGCAAAACAAATGTGTAGAACTGGCTGCTTTCCAAGTTTTGCCTGACCTTGTAACTCCAACCGAAACCACGTTCTTCAGCGGCTTCGAAGCAAGAAGTTATCTCGACCACCAATTGGCTCTCGTGAGGTGCACCCAAGCAGTACATTTCAACCCTCATCTCTATATCTATTGCCACCCCCAATTTACCACCCATACTCGCTAGCTCCACAACATCAGGTCATCAACAACATCTCCACAAACCATGTGATCCATGTGTTCCACGGTAAGTGACTATGGTGCGCGCAAATATTCGCACATTTTGCTATCCTTAATTATGCTCGCGAGTGACTTCCGCTATCGGGCCAACCGTGCGACGCGTATTTCTAAAACGAAACAGATCAATTACCTGAGTCAAACGCTACGCGAGCCTACTGAGTTCGCAACAAACATTTCTGAAGCCTCATTGACGACGGCCGCTTCATTCTATGTGCGTACACTTAAAATTCACACCGGTCAAGTCAACGAGCAGTGAGCAAAACAGCGGGGGGGGAGATGGAATGCATCCCCAGTTACGACGATTATGCTATTGCCAGCCGAAGCCGAAACACCGCATGAAGTAGTAGTTTTGCCTTCGATACTCAGCAAGAAGTTCCATCGAAGAATGCGATCGTGTTGAAAGAGAATTTCTAGTGGATGACTACCTAGTTTTACTGGAGTCAATATCTGAGGCTTGAGCCGTGATGGATGAACCTAGGGCGATATTGCGGCTGTGTGGAGTTAGACTTTCCAAGTAAATTTCTAATCGTAGTAAAGTCGCAGAACACTTGTCCAATGGAGAAAAGCTTATTGACTGCCGGAATCTTGAACTTCACAGTTGTGAATACCAGCGAGCTCTGAGCGCAAGGTGGCATGTGGCAGGCGACTGCTTCCGATTTCAAACCAACCCCCTTCACTCCGGTTGAACGAAAAGAGGAATACTAAATTGCGAGGAGTCGTTTTGAGATCCACTAGGGATAGTGACACCAATGATATTTCCGAATCACAGGTAGCTTCAAGGCCTTTGTCACCAAGGCGTTCGTTGGGACTCCGATATAAAAGAGTATGATCGGGCGCGTTCGGAAGGTTGGCTGAGTGATGTCGAATCCATAGACAGTGTGGCATTCCCCAGATGTACTCATGGGATCTCATCAGCAAACCCTGTCGAATCTCGTATGTTCTGTGATGCGCCAGAAGTCGGTTATGGAGCAGGGGACTATCTAAAGTTGGGCGTCCTAGATGACAGTATTCGGTGCGACTCTGTGATGGGAAAATCCAGGGTGACCCCAAAGGAGGCAGTAACGATACCAGGGCTGGAGCTCATGACGATCGTCCTATCGTCCAAGCCAATATACTTTCTGATTTGTGAGTTGAAAATTCCACTAAATAATGTTGCACTGTGGACAGGTTCTACAATGGTGTTGCAATACCCACAGAACACTTAAACGCCCTTCGCAACCTTCGTTGCTGGTCGTGTAGGGCTTACTTCTGTCTCCTACTGGAAGCTTGTGCCTTTAGAACTAAATCCGGCCGACGTAGCGTATAGGGGATTGTCACAGGCATTGAGCAAAAAGATGAAACTCTATGTGAGGGGTCCGACCTCTCTGTTGAACTCAGAAGAACAGTGGCCGATGGCGCCGAGTTTGTCCAGCTTGTCAAAAAAAATCCCTAGATTATGCGCATTCATACGGTGACCATGAAGTCTGACCTTAATTTCTTACCACCCAGCTGGTGCCAATGTACTCCAGTTGGATTAAATTACTGCGGGCCGTCGCTTGCTTATCACGTTATGTTGGGTTTGTTTCCGCGCGCTAGACAAAGTGCGTCAAGCAGAGTAGGAACTCATTGTGCGTCCGAACTCAACGTCTCTTATTTCAAACTGATAAAGCTCGTGCAAGGGCGTGAGTTCTCCAAGGAACACAGGATCCTGAGGTTGTCCACCATAAACCCTCGTAAGATAGGTAGGTTGAAAGACTGCGGCCAACGTTGATTAGATAAAGCGCTGCATCTTGGCGGTAGACTCCGATTAGGGAGTGGAGACGGTGTGAAGCTGACGACCATTCCTTGTCCAGGTGCTGTTACAAGCCTTCTGATACGTCACTACCACGAATCCGAAGGCACATGGGTGCCTCGCATGTACTTGCCAGCATTAGAAGGTGGTTTCGGATTTTGAAAAGTGTGGTAGCCGTTAAGCGGCTGTCACTGTTGAAGGATTTATGCATAGCAGTGTACTCAAATGATGGTGCCAGTTCCATCGGTAACAGCATCGGAGGACGGTCACCCATTCAGGTACTGTGAGGTGGATTATTTCAATCCATTCAAGGTGCGTATAAGAAGAAGAGAGCTCAGACGTTATGACCGCATATTTGCCTGTTTGCAGACTCGTGCCATTCACACTGAGATAGCCAATTACATATTTACGGGCTTCTTTCTCATGAGCCTGATGGGATTTTGGGGAAGGCGGGGCACGTCGGAGGCCATTTACAGGGACAACGGCTCCAGCGTTTTTAGAACCCAGTTGGAGCTGAACTGGAAGCTATGGTAGCTGGACCAGTGTGTGTTGAAATATGGGCTATCAAATCAGGGAAATTCACATCGGTCAGGTCACCGAGCAATGAGCGAAAACAGCAGGAGAAGATGGAATGCATCCACAGTTACGACGATTATGCTATTGCCAGCCGAAACTGAAACACTACATGAAGTACCATTACACTGCCCGTACTATTCCACCGTCCGATCAAATGGTCTTCGGGCAAGACTTTCCTTCCCTCTAACTTGCCATCGAGATATGCACAACTAAGTAGAGAAGAAATACCCAATGCGCCACTAACTAATTCAGAAGAAACACTCACTCACAATAAAACCTCAGTTAACACTGTAACTATGTGCCATTTACCAACATTTCCGCACAACACACTTATGGACAGACCGATATCACTCAAGCAGAACTCCTCAATCTAACATTTACACACCCTTCACTAGTTACCTATGAGAACCGGTATTCACCCAGAACTTCAGTTCATTAGCAAATCAGTCGCGTGTTAAAGTCATGCGCAAAGAAACGTATCACTTCATGGATCTACCCCAACCGCACGCATTAGCGGCAAATCACATTCTACAACCATTGTCCAGGTTGCATCCCCCGTCCACCCACACAGCCGAAAAACGTCATATTTCCTACTCACTCACACAACTCACAAAATCATGGAAACCTCTAAGAAATCCATCACTCAAAATAGCATGTTCTAACCGAATTTTGAACAGACGCCAACAAAATTTCCGGCTATTTGCTTTCATCTCTACAGCTGATGGTTACCTACTGTAACATGCAGTCGATGTCAGTTAGTGCTCATGTATTGAATTTTAACTGTGTAACGTTTAGCGAGAACCAACAAGCGCGCGTGGATTGAATTCTAGTTCATCGGGTTTCGTCGTGTTTTCACTAGTTTTGTATGTGCATACAGGTAAACATACACAATTATCACCGTACAGATCGACGCATTCACATTTTTTCATCTGTGTGAGTATTTACACTTTTATATCATAAAAATTTGTAATCATATACTGTTTATATGTACGCCTATTCCAGTATTAATTAGTCTGACAACGGATTCACCCACAAGTAATCACAAAGTTCGGCCGTTCAAATTATGTCTTCTCGGGTATGAAAGGAAACCGAGCTGGCTTTCTTTCATCTCGTGCAACAGAGCTTGCTGATATGTTGGCACCGTCAGCTTTCGCTTATTTAAGTCTTGCACGTGGCTTACTGGGCCTTTGGCTCATAATCGTCTGTGTTGTATCCTTTTACAAGACCGTTGTTGGAACCCGTAACTTGGGGGGACGCTGTCCCTTAGTGCCTCCGCGTTGCCCAAAAAGTTGGTCCGCGAGTGTAACGGGCTCTCAGAATAAAAACAGCGGAATTGCATGTTGCACTACCCTTTCTACTTCCGTCCTCCGTCCACCGACACAATTGACGGCCACTGTTAGACTAATACCCTGATAAACAATCAGTTTGCGAAAGGCAGTTGAGGGTACCTTGACACATTATGCTCCATGAGGGTGACTCAGCGGTATCCTTATTAAGCAGCACAAAGTCCACGAGGCCGACCATCCCGAAACCCTTGGCCAAGTCGCTCGCGTCGCCTTTTGCATAAATGTTCACTTTTACACTGAACACGGGTCTAGTAAGAGACTGGGAGAAAGCCCCCCATAATTCCCATCTTCAAAAAGGGTGATCGATCTGTTGTCGGGACTCACCGGTCAGTAAGCTTAACTAGTTCCGTCAGCAAAATCTTTAAACGCATTACGAGAAGGGATCTGCGGAATCCTATGTGCACAAATTTTTAGAGCTCGTCGATACAGCTTTCTAAGGTCTTTTCTTACCAATCTACTGATATTTCTGAATGCCGTCATGGGGAAGCTGGATGGAGGAGAAACGATCCAGGTGCGTTATCCAAATTTCTAGAAGGCATTCCATTCTGTCAATACAGGGTTTAAGGTTGGAAGCTACAAGAAGCTCGAATATCCACTACATTCTGTGAGTGGGACCAGACATTTCTAGCCGGAAGGTTGTGTAGGGTAAGAGTGAGAACAGTACTGTCGGCCGGAGGCCCTCCGCTAAGTGGCGCACCTCTATGTTCTGTCCTCGCCCCTGTGCTCTTCCTCGTATACACAAATAAATTAACCGACCACCTAGTCAGCTCATCTACAGATGAAACAAAGCTGGTTGAAAGTGTATCGGATTCAGACGTCCCTCAGCATGGCATTTTGAAGAACCTTTAGTGCGTACGCGCACTAAATTAACGTTTTCTCAGGTATACACAGAATTAGCTAGGGAGGCTGAGGATCCGACCGTCGAGCGCGCGAGCAAGCAGGAAAAGGTGTATGGCGCGCATACGCCGACAAGCATGCAAACGAACCAACGCGATCTCATGCATCAGGCAGACGGTAGGCAAAGATCCTTAAGGATTTTACATATCGTACAGCAGGCAGACCGGAGGTATCTCCAGGTCACTAAAAACTAGCCACACGCGTGGTCTGGGGTATGAAGAGTCCAGGCTGCCAAGACGGGCTAAGTTCACTGAACTTGTTCTCGCTTGAAAGACGGAGAGTAAGAAAGGACCTTATCGAGGTGTACAGATTTACCCGTCACGCTGGCACAAGTCCAACAATGTGTTTGTTTGAGATGCGACAGGACTGAGGTTTAGGCGGTTGTAGATCCACAATCGAAAAAAGCAGATCACGATTAGCTGTTAGGTTCAACTTTTTCTCTAACCGGGCGGTCAGCTCGTGGAATAAATTATCCGCAAAGATTGTTGAGACAACGGGCGTAGACGTATTCAAGAGAGCGCTAGACAAATGTTTGAACTATCTTTTTCCTACTTTGTACTAGTCGGTGTTCGATTTTAGTTTTTCCCTTCAGGAAAACGGGTTTTCCTCTCCTTTTTTATCTTCACCTCTAGGCTATTAATTGGACACATCAAACCGACAGAATACGCATTCTGGTCAATCTCTGGGTCACACCAGTCAAGCGTTGAGACGTCAACAGACGTAGGCCTTCACTAAGTCTTGTATTTGAAATTGAATGCGTTGTTTATATATACGCATATGCATACATCTGTAGGTACACATGCATGTGCTGGCTGATATATATATATATATATATATATATATCAACCGGCATATGTATATATGTATACGTACTTACGTATGTNGGTTTTTTATATATATATATATATATATATATATATATATATATATATATATGTCAACCGGCATATGTATATATGTATACGTACTTACGTATGTAGGCACCAGCTTCCGTATATATTGTGTGCACATAATATACGTATATTTACATATAATTAAATGGGACGTAAATAATCACGGATATATCGGTTTATTGTTGTAATTGGATCCTACTGATCATGAACGCGAGTGACTTGTACGAAAAACGGTGAACGAATAACGCGAATAGAAACCCCCTACGATTGACCCCCAACCTGCGGGTGGCTATGGGTTCAAGAGCCAGGTCTAAGCGTTCTGTCAATTCTGCTTCATCGGCCCCGGTCACAGCGACATCGTGCAGATAGGCAACTGTGCCTAGAACATCGATCAGCATCGTACTCATGATTTGATGGAAGACTGTCGGCGCAACCTTCGCGCCAAATGGGAGACGCTGGCACTGGAGCAGATCGCGATGGGTGTTAATGGTGAACAGATCCTTGAAAGATTCTGAGACATCCACCTGTAAGTAGGCTTCCGGTAAGTCCAACTTCGCGAAGAATTTGTCACCGTTCATTCTCGCAAGTAGATTATCAGGCAGCGGGAGAGGATACTGGTTCATATCCAGAGAGCCACTGGTGCCTGTAGAGAAGTCAGCAAATTCTTACTACTTCACTGGGCTTATTCACAACAGCAATCGGTGCGGTCCGGGCTGAATAATTGACTGGTTTCAAAACACCAACTGCCTGTAGGCGGTCAAGTTCTTTGCCCACGATAGGTAGAGCTGCGTACGGCACTGGACGTTTTGGTCAGAAAACGGGTCTTTCTTTTGGAGTAAGGTGCAAGACAGCATTTGTTTCGGAACAACTTCCTAAGCCATCCTGGAAGACTGCCAAGTGCTTTCCGTACAGGTGATCTACGATTCCGGGAGGGCTAGCGGTGTGGGGACGATACCATCAGGCTAACATCGATTGAGCCACCGCTGCTGTAGAGGCTGGTGGGTCTCTCCAACAAATTCATTGCGTCAACCCAGTTCAGCCCCAACAAGTCTATTTCCCGTTGATCTATGAGATAGCCACTGCCTTTGAATTGGGTGTTGCCCACTGAGGCTTCACAAACTAGCTCGCCAGATGACTTCAGGGTGCCACCTGAAGCATTACATGCATTATGTTCAGTCAAACGTACGGCAGGTCGATCCTTCTTGATGTGATAGTGATACCAAAAGCGGTGTCCACTTGCAGCCGAACGGCGGTACCATGGAGTGCCAGTATAGCATACCTCCGCCTGGAAGCATAATCGATCAGGAATGTGACGAAAATTGAGCTTGATTGCCAGGTCTGCTTCTGGGATCGTCGACCACGGGGCTCCAGTCTCGAATGTGAAGTCAACTGCTTGTCAGCTCTGCAGTGGTCCTCCTTGTGGTCTCTATGATTACAGCGCCTCTGTTTACTTCAAAACGATTGGTGAGTGGACAGAACCCACGGCTGTCTGTCGCCAGCGTAGCCTACCTATTGTTCACAGTGTGTTGGAACACGCTGTTGACTTGCTCTTTTTGGATATGATGGTAGCAAGACATCAAACTTGAATACCGATAAATTTGTGCCACCTCAATGGCACTGACCTGTTGAAGACAAGTTTTGTGCTCATAACAGAAATGGGGACACGAGTTAATATGCTGGAACCTTAAACTACCGTTAAGCATTTTGCACATACTTTGAATCTACTGTTGCAGTCAATATTGTGTTTGTTGGAACGATAATCTCAACAAACTACCTCCACGTACACATAATTCTGGCATACAGTCACTCCATCTCTAACACGATAGCAAAACGTTCGAATGTTTAGCTTGTGAGAATTTTTGTTAGGTCTACCACCTTTGCGCGTGTGCGTTCCGATTGAACATCTCCTATCACGGTATTCCGATCTAGTATGATGATGTAGAATCTGACGTCATACCATCTTTTGGATAGTGGCTGTGTATACAGATTTCCGGAAAGCTTAATTTGGCGTTAGCATATGGATACCATAGATCATCCTCTCATCGGAGGCAGTTGCATCTGTAGGGTCAAGCGAACCGAGAGCACCTGTCGAGAATAACACACTGAGTAAATAAGGAGTACATTGCCAACGCATAAAGTCAATGTGCTGTCGATAAGACGAAATGGTGCTACATCGGACTGAAGATCGAGAACGCAACGTGAACGATAAATTTGCGTGCTCCGGGTATCTGCTGGTATCCACACACTTTCGAAAAAAGGTTTAGGTGTATGCAAATACTTGTAACAAGCAGGGTACAGATGATCGACACTCATCATCATCATAGACAGCAATACATCAGTGGTTAACACTAATGCTTAACTGCCACACAACCATGAAGAAACAGCAAACCCTATATAGAAAGAGAGAAGGAAAAAGAAGGGGACGGGAAGGGACCTAACTACTGAAAATGACTACGTCCATATTCAAACATTCAGC
>QNGE01003638.1:41489-79134 GCA_008508345.1 Paragonimus westermani | reverse complement strand
CACTACTCCGACTAAGCACACCTGCCTAACAGTCTGACAAACACGCAGTCTAGGGACAGATTAGACATGCGAAACGTTCATCATCGAGTTCTCGTGAGAAGTGAGGCATAAAAATATACAATGTATGGGTTTCTCAACAGAGTTGTTTGTTTTCAGTTATCGATAAGTAGTGAGTCCGGTCCTTGTTGTTATCGAGACTGAATCTCCCGGCCAAACTAGAGTGGGAATGACCCTGAATTCCAGAACAGAGTAATGTTTCTTCAGTTGGATTGCAATGTACGGTGGCTTATGCACAGTCAGACTCAAGGTTCCCCAACGCAAATGAGCAAACGTTTCTATTCAGTTTATTGGCATGTACCCCAGCAGACAATTGGTCAAATGCTATCAAGAATGCGTTCCAGGGCGCCCACGCCAGTTTTTTGAAGCGGACTGAACACCTTAACGTAATCATACTAGCCAGAGATATGAACGCCCAGCTTGGTCGCTTTCTGTAAGAGTGAAAGCAGGTAGTTGTCCAGGCACAACTCGGTTACAGCACTAAAACTGTTGAAAGTGTGCGCATTTCATCGCAGTAATAGACAGTGCCACATGAAGATCGCCGTGTACTTCTTATCCGTCACATGGCTATCAGTTACAAGTGGCAATGTCTTCTCAAAGACTGTCGTAGATTTTGGAACACTCATCTGAATTGTGACCGTGCTGCTATGTTTTGTTTTATCATCTGCCCAGAGGTCATACACTTGTAAATGCAAGACACTCAACTGGCATTCGAACGAAGAGAGTCTAAAGAACGCTTACCGGGAAGCATTTGTGAACAAGTTGCCCAGTTAGAGTCAGGTGACAGAACAGCAGCAGCAGCCATAGAAGCTTGTTGTTTTAGTGCACGGCGCACTAAGTTGTTTTTCCCAGGTACGGATTTACCAGACGCGAAAAGCAAAAAGGTCGTTGAGAGTAGGGACCGAATATTTATTCGACGAAATATGCAGGAAATCTCTTACAGTGCTATAATTGGCATTGACACGCAAACTGGCTAGGGAAGCTAGAAACAGGCCTTTGATAAGTGAGTAAACCGGAATTGTGTGTTTCGGGTTCGCGCTACACAGTCACGTAGTATGCAGGCAAATAATCGGGCATCATACATCATGCGGCCTTTCTTAATAGCTTAGGTACAATATGCAACTATGAGCTTTGGAACTATTTTACACATCATACTGCAGGCAGGCCACTGTAATCTCCAGGTCGCTATACTGTGTAGAGGTGTATTTCGAGAAAACGGTGCAGTTTCGATGGAAGTGTGTTTTTTCACACTGATAAACCTTGTAAACTGGCGTCACTCGGTCCCACCTGGCTATGGATGTGTTGACGAACGTCGAGACCTTGGGCGTAAGCGGACTAAAAGTTTTCGCAAAGGCCGTGAGCACCATTTCGTATAACAATAGAGAGATATGGGATATGCATTTGTGTGTGAGAAAACTAGCGTGCAAGCATTAACGAGATTGAATTTGAAACGCGCAGAATTTAGTTCAGAAAACCGACGTAACTCCTGCAATCGGTTGTTAAAGGTTTCAGACCGAACATCAAAGTCAAGTTATTCACATTTACCAGAATTTTGGACCAAGTGACAGAATTTCAGCCATTCAACGCTGAAGAGCAAAAATTATGAGCATCCTGCTCTGGTTAGTCATGGAATTACCTCCACAGCTTCTTTGGACTGACTCTTGGGAGTAGACTTGTTCGGTTTCTCTTGTTTGATCTCTCTACAATCTTCTGCCCATGAGACTCGAAAGTTTTTCCACTTCTGACGGGTTCTGTATCACATTGTAACGTTGGGCTTGATTACGTTCGAATCCACACAGTGGCCAGGCAGTGACGTGGCCAAGTGTCATGATGAGTGCAGTCTATCCAGTCGGAAAGTTCGTGACCATCCACACCGCTGGTTGGAAACACCGACAGGGTATTGTGTAGTGGTCACTGGCGATCCTTTGTCTGCAAACCTGGTGACTCTTCTGAATTGTGTAACTTAATTGCTTTTGTTTATTTCCTTTTTGCTCGCTACACGTTCACACTTGTTTATTGCTCTGCAACTTCGTGAACCATCGTCAGGGCTAACGTCAGCCCGAGCAATGGCACCCACAGGTAGAGCCCAAGGATGAATTGTTGACGGTCGGTAGGTTTCACACCGTTGTCACAAGGATTTTGGTGTCACTCAACGTGTGAAATGCGGTCGGAGTATCCCGTACTCAAACCTTGTGATAAATCGTCGGTAACATTAACAGTGATCTGGTATATCACCCGTAGTTGTTTGAGAGACCGTCTTACAGTGCGGTTAATACATTCCTACTCATCGTTCAAGTGCCGATCGATTTTGCTTCTTTGATATGCTGGTCAAAATTGCATGCTGTGTTGACCCGGGGAGCTATACTGACTGTGTTTGGTTCCCCCAGGCCCAACCTTTCCTGATCAGTCGATGGACATCAGATAGATGAAAAGCGGTTAGGCCCGCGGTATTACGCACCACAGAACTGGTCACATAAATGTGCTTAGGTAGTCAGGTCTTGTCCCGCGATTTTTTTTTGGCAGAACCGTTCTCGTAGTTGCAGTCTTACTGTCCTCTGACAGTGGGAGGTGTTGGGAAACCTACCCATCTTCGGTTTTGAGAAGTGAGAATTGTGAGCTTTCAAACCATACAACCCAAGTGCATTAAGAATCCTATCATTTCACAGTTGTCATTTGTCTATATAACTTTTTTTCTGTCTGCAGACATGAGTCCGGAAAATGAAAACTTGCTTGACGTAGAAAAAACAGTTCACCGGCGATCAACCGTACGGATAAAGCGTCCACCTAAAAATCGCACTGTATGGACTGCATGTCTTGTTGGATCTGGAATCCTCATCGTTGTGTTCATGTTGCTTGGTGCATCCTACATTCTTCGCCTATATTCCGGAGATGATTTGCGTGAGTAACCAATGTCTGTCTGTGTTGTTCATTTGGGCACATCCGGCGATACTCAGTGGCAACCAGGCCCTGAATTGTGTTTATATGTGTGCATATGGTCACAATCATTATGGCAAGGCGAGTGAGTCAAAAAGTTATTCCACGGAAATATTGCGGATTGCTTGTTGATCGAAATTCACCTGATCGATGTTTTGAGCCGCAATATCGCCTGATTGTAGGCCAAGGTATTCAGTGTTCTTGTAGTTCCTCTAGGTTCGGAGGCTAGGGTTGAATGACAATGCTCAAGCTTAACGTTGTTATGTCTGAACTGGGCGTGGACGATTGGGAATAAATTTGGTTACAGTTGCTACTGCAGACATACATGTTCAGCAGCATTCGTGGCCTGGTTTGTCTATCGTAGCATCCGCGGTTGTAGAGCGTCCACGTCACCGCAGTTGGCCTGCTCTGGCTTGCTCTCTTCTCGCTCACACAAGCTATCCGACGTAAATCCGGGATACCTAGGTCGGGCAGTGTATGAGTGGCAGTTTAGTTGTTAAAGGAGTCTGCTAAGCTGACATCGTCATGTCGGAAACACTGTCACTGGTATGCTAACATCGCGAAAGCTCAGTGTTGGCTGGCATCGACTACTGGTAAAACGGACTGTTGCAGGTTCGAGCCTGGTTAACCTTGATAATTTCTTTTATTTTTCGGTTTCGTGAAACCATCCAAATTGCCTTGCTTACTGCAGAGCCACTAAAACAACCAGCGTAACGTCAAGGGAGACGGTTACTAATCTCAGCCTCTAAAGAATTTTAAGGACCAGCGTATCCGCAGGTGTCATTTCTATACTTTACATTGTCAATAATGGCGGTAGTGCCTTACTGGCTATTACCGTTGCTCACCTATTATGCATTTACGAGGAAAACCAACAACGTTATTTGAGAGTCGTAACAGAGGAGAATGATGATAATCGACTAAAAGGTTATCAAAACTCTTTCGGTGAATCTGTAGGTGTCTACACCATGCAGTCAAACAACTCAGTTGCGTTTGAGCATAAAATTACCTCTGGAAGACACTTCTTTGTGACCTTCCTCACCGTGCTTCGTCAAGTATCGTACACAAATTCTGGTTATGCGGCAGTTCGGTTGGCAGTGAATGATCTACTTTCGACGCATGCTGATTTTATCGTTAAACCTTGCTTCAATGATGTTTTCCTGTCTACAGATCAAGAGTCAACCTGTCAGCAAACTCGTCGGCTGCGTGCTGAACATCTCACTCAATAGCGTTTGCTATGTACTCATATCTTAAATTAAATTTTACTCACCAATGAATTGTTACAATTGTCGATGTTTTCTCGAATCTTTATGATTTTTCATTTCGTGCGTGGTCACAGTGATACCAGCTACTCGCAATTCCTTAAACATTGCAAACAACCACCGGGCCATGTACATACTGAACTTAGTTGGGATGATTCGGTCGCTTTAGAGAAATCTTGCAGGCTCTGTTTTTCGCTACAGCTGCACTATGGAGCTGCCCAGCTTTTAATGTCGCATTATTTGAACCTATTTTAATGTGATATTTTTTTAAGCAGATATGAAATTGAATGTTCGTCATGTAAAATGTTATGGACATCAGTTCGTTCGTTGCTGAAACTGTGCATGCTCGTTACACAACCATACATGATATATTGCGGGTTGGTTACTTAGATACTTTCTTCGTAACGAAAACGCTATATGATTGTTTGACTTCCGATCTATCAGTTTGTAGCGGCTAATAACTGTCTGTCGTGTAGCCCATCGTGAAGGGGACTATTTGTGTTCCACAGCGATTGTACTGCCGGACTGCACATTCAGTGGCGAGCTGGCTAGCCGGAATATTCGAACTGTTAGGAAATTTAGCAGTTTGTGAAGCTGGTTAAGTTTCGTTAAAGTGGAAAAACGCATCAGTAAACGAATAATTTCTAGGTTCTACCTCTATATGTACTGATTTCATCTAGAGAGACTTGAATTGTTCTTTTCTAGGAGGTAATTATTTGGGCATGAAGATACAAATGAGAGACTTTTAGAAGTTGTATCGGTGTACACAGCGTTCAGCTTTCCGGTGGGTCACATCGGAATGGGGCCCACTGTCAGCTGATGTCCTTGATACCAAAGGATGGCAGTGGTTCACTGACTATATGGATTAAATTAATTACTCTTTGGGAACCGAATACCACTGGCGTTTTGTCGCACCTGGGTTGATAGGCCCCGGCAGAATGCTTGAGTGGTTCAGGTCTTTTTAGTATGGCTATCCGTCTTACATTGTAAACCGTGTCACCTCATGGCCTCGCTTTTCCGGAAATTTTTTGAATCCCATCGCTTGGATGAGCCCATACATCGGAAGTCAATTCATGTGGAGCAGCTTGCGCGCTGTTACAGTGTACCATGCGAACAACAATTAAGTACCCAGCGCGTGGTAAACAGCCTGGAAAGTCTGTTTCAGTGACCAGAGACGCAGTTCCTATTTAGTGTGTTCACCGAAGGCTGGGAGTATGTGATGCGCAGATTTACGCGAGGTAAACTTCGTTTCCTCGTCACTTGAAAATGAGTGTGCCGTTTGACGTGCAACCGACAGACTTAGCACGACACTTAGGTAGACCTCTTTGGCAACTGGCTTAATTTCATAGTATTTTTGGGATTCCATTTGGGAGATGTATGATGCATTCCTTCCTCTTTTTAATGTGTATACCACTGCTATTGTTTCTATGGAACAAAGCACACAGTTCGCACGGTACGGCAGTCATGTGAACGCATTCGCATTCATCATCCAGTTTGGCTAACCCTCTGCATGGCAGTGTGCACCTGTTCTATCGGAGCACGTGTTTGGCAATTGCGAAATCTCTGATAGTCGAGTGGATTTTTGTACGGTTTCATAGTGCCCTCTCGGCGTTCATCGGTTCGAATTTTGAGTGTCCGTGCTCACGGTAGCTTAATGGAACGACACGCGGTCAGACAGCGGCGGGTTAGAGCTTAGCTGCCACAAGTGTGTCGTTGTGGGTTTGTACAGTTTAACGTTATGTATCTTTTATGTGACGTCTGCCATGTGGCAGCAAACATCTTAGGGTATATTGGATGGGAACAGCTTAACAGTCTGGTGAATTACTGTTTACTTTCATGGTAGACGCTGCTTCTTCCTACAAGTATAACCCTTACAAAGAATATCGAGTGCCACACTACTTATTAGTAATACAATATCGTGTGCCTAATTTGGAATACAAGTGCCTCTTAATGGGCCCATCCAAGTGAATAGATAACTTCATGGACCTCTCCAGAATTTACTCACCGGTCCACAATGACAGTAAGAGTTTGAAGCAAGCATCCACAGTAGAGCGGACCCAAGAAGTAGGTTTCTCCGGCGTAACGATTCAGAAGTCACTGTTGTGGCCCATTCCATGTATTATAAATTTTCCTACTGCCGGAAATGTAATAATCCGGTAACATCTGTTTCAGCTGTCGTTTACTTACCGAACTGTTGGCTTTCTGTCATTTACACGAGCGTCGCTATTTTCATACACAAAACGAACTGGCGGATCTCGTGACTGTTTTCAACGCGTCATAGACCTCGACAGTTTTCTTCAGAGATCTGCTCTTGTTTCGGTGTCTTTCTCTGTACAGTATTTTTTACCCGACAGAATCCATCTGCGATTGGCCCGTCAGCTAGCTCACTTAAGTTGTAACTAATTTTAAACGGCGGAAAACTTCACAAGAAAGAGGTTGTAGCGTACGAAATTGGGCAAGCAGATGGAATTAAGAATATAGGGAAAAGCGAGCAGTCTAAGATCACAACTGTGAAAACAGGTTCAATCAGTGAAGTCATGGGGCTGGGTCAATCGGTTACGTTCTTTGTGGAGGGGGTTCAATGAGCTTTTCCGGAATATTCATTGATTGCTGCATTTAGGGGAGGGACTTTCTCTTTTTGCCGCAAAGTCACAACGAAGACGCCGCCATCTCTGCAAAAAGTGTGCTTTGTTGGAAGTTCTTGCTTGTAGATGAGTACACCGTGTCCACCGCATCTGACTTTAGAATACTAAAAATCATTCATCCATTAAAAGAATTAATAATTACGCTTGTAAGATAACCTACGACGACTGGAAGCTAGAGTAAAGCGAGACGTTAATACCACTGTTGGTGGAATTTAGCGGTTACTGCTGGCTGCTTTTAATATATTGTACGGTTTTTCTATTTACTGAATTGCGAAACTTGTCTAGAATACTCACCGAATGTACATGTCCCGCTTTAGCAGAACCGAATCCTGATTGTAATCTGCCAATGGAAAGAGGCAACTGTTCCGAGTCCTTCGAGCGTTGGGCATGGGATGCGAGTCAGTGTACCTGTTTACAGTTTCAATTTACAGGATGCAACGGTAACAAAAATCGATTTCAAAACAAAAAAGAATGTGAAGAATCTTGTCACACACGTCCTTGCTTACACATTTAGAACGTTTTTATACACTGATGATTTTAATCTACACGCCAACTGTTTTTCGTTAAACGAATTAATTTGCAATTTACATCTTTCGTTTATTCCGATCTCTTCCTTGTTTTTTTTTAATCGGGAGTTTGTTGCGACCATCCCGACTTCACACTGCCTCATTTGGCATGGGAATTTTCTGTTTTCCTCTCAGGTGGTGATTTACCATCTGGTCAGTGGTTGCCACGATAACCGCCCATACGCGATTGCTGTTTCTCGTTTATGTGCTTAGATATTAATGGGCCAGGTTGTTCGCCACATCTGGCTTCTTTGACGTGTTTGCTGTTATGCAGTAAATTGATTGCCAATTGTTTATTTGACAATCATTCGTAAGTCTTTGAAATACAGACAACCTGGCACGCGAGCTCACGTTACCACCTGGCATTGGGTCACTTTGTGTGATATTTCTGTTAGTCAAGAATGACTAACAGTAACCGAACTGGATAGGGCCTATTTATCCAAGAAAATTTATTGGGTGCACAATAGCAATAAGATTTCTTTAAATTCGGTCGTGCCTAATGTAAGGTCAATGGCGCAGTGGTTAACACGGTTGCCTCATGATTGGAATGTCCGGAGTTCAAATCCCCGCCGTGGCAAGGATATGCACTACTGACGAGCTCTAATAAGAGCGAAACTCTAGTCTAGTGCTTCTTTTCGAAAGAGGCTGGCTGGAAAGTCTATCTGAATGCGAACGCTGCGATCAAATGTGAGTGATGGTCAACTTGAAAATGAACCAAATCCCCGACTACTCATCAGTTCTTTAAAGCTTATTCACACATTATACGAGTGCGTTTTGTCTGCTGTCTCTCCGAGTCAGGGAAAAATCAGTCGTTACGATACCGACCGTCATTCATACGATTGTGGTTTTGAATCCGGGCAGTCTTGAATGCCTGTTCCATCTCCATTCTGTTGACTTTCACCGTATGCCTTCAAGCCACTCAGGGAATTATCGTTGGAAATAATATGTTGTATAGGATTTGCATAACATCGGTTTTTGAGTTCGTTATCGGTTAAATTTAAAGGCCACGGACGTTTTTAAATGTGGTGGGTGTATGCACTGCGGATTCACCCGTGGGCGCGTACGAAGATTGTTTTGGCGTGCATTATCCATGTCAGGCCCCTTGACGATTGGGCTTCGTTTATTGGACGAGGCAGTCAAAACGCCCGCAGTTTTCGGATACCAGGCTAACCAGCGGACATTCCAAAGCCGCGTGGACCCATGATTGACCGATGAACTTACGTGGTGGCTTCGTTTCCACAACACTGTTTAAGAGCGCTCATCACAGACCATTGTTGCGGACACGTCCGTTGGTTTTATCCAGATGGCAATCTAAGTAGTCGATAGATGTGCATTTGTGGTGTTGGTGTTGGGGACTGCGACGTATTCCATGGTTGTCGAGACGTTCCATGCTTGGAAAGCTCCTGAATTTTTCCGCATTGTCTTAGCGACAGATTTGTGAGATCTCTTACATGTATTTTCCAATGTATCGTTCTAGCGACTTGTCGGCTGAGTGAATAATGCCGAATAACTGCCAAACACAATGTGGTCCAAGGCATAATGCTTTGCTGGAAGCAGAAGTATGACCTATTAGATGTTCGAATGCTCACCGAACTTTACGTTCTGGCTGCAGTCGATTAATCACCAAATGAGCTAAAACCATCAACACGTAGAGGCTTGAAGGTTGGTGAAGTTTGATGAAGACAGTCCAAATGCCATATTCGATAAACAGTGGAACACAATTGAGCCTCTACGCTCAAACCCATACATTGATGTCACTTCGTTTCGTGAAACCTAGATGTGAATCTCAGCGAACGATCAACCTGAGCCACCAACGCCATCTCCAAAAATAAGAAATTATAGCCTTTTTCTGGGGTTTTAGCAACCTGTAGCCCACAACCCTGCTATGAAATATCAACAATGCCTGCATGTCCGACCAATGGTTTTCAAAACTGAAGTATACGGGACAATTCGTGAACCAAGCCGACTGATGCGCACTTGGATCTCGTACCTTTGGCATCATCCAAGTCACCGCCTAGCATTGTGATATGTTCACCTAACAAATAGTATCAAGTATTACGTTGATTTTTTCATTTGTGACTTCACGACTGGAATGTCGTCTGGATGAAAACGAGAGTAAATGTGTTTTTGTTATCCCTTAATCAGTGTTTCCCAATGTGGACGATATCGGTTTCCAAAGCGCGATGTGAAGACATAGGGGATGAGTGTAGGAAATTGAGGAAGGGGGGCGCCCCAAACTTCGAAGACCTGGAGGTGTATGATTCCGTCCAAACGACGCTTGGCGATCGCATCTATATCTGAACATGTCATATAATGCCAGATTGTCCTGTGTAATTACATTGAACAGTGGATTGCACTGTCGGTTTTTACTTTATTATACACATCACATACGAATTGAGGACAGTGGTGGTCGCGTGGTCAGTTGCAAAAAATCATCAAGAGTATGAAATTGTTGAAGATTTATATTATGACAAGGAGACAAGAAAGAATGGCTTTCTGTTAGTTCGCTGGTGAGGTACCGTCAGGTGTCGGCGAATTATCGGGATTTTATCTGTTTTCTAATACTAATGATGAAAGGGGTCTAACAAGGATAGTCGTCTGTAGTAGAAACATTACTGATGCAGATTATCCATTGTTTATGACGCGAGTATCCCGGTGATAGGCGTCCCGTGATCGACATTGAACCCCCTTTGCCTGTAACCGAGTCTTCGATCACCCAAAGTACAGCGGTTGCCTAGACTGGAAAACTACTTTCACTATTATTATTATTATCTTACAGAAATTGTCCGTCAGATTACAACAGTGTTGTACTTATGACAATTTTATATTCAATCTAGATCACAGGATGAAAGTACATGTGCGTAAGTGGAAATCATGAGCAGCTTTTGAGTGCATGAACAACTCTGAATTGGAGAAACCACTGACTCACAAATCACCCGGTCTATACTTGATACTCCCCGTCGTCTTGAGAAGCTGCGTCATGGAACTAGCAGAACCGCTTACGGTACTTCTGTTCCGCTCTTCCTCAGTTGGCCGTCAACCGAAGGCTCGAAAACAGTCCGCAGTCAAACCCATCTTCCGAAGTAGGTGCAGGGACGACCCAACAAACTACCGACCAATAACGTTGCTTTCAGTGGTCTCTAAAATAATGGAGAGCCTACTAGATGGCTCTCTCTGGGTCAAGGTTGGAGACCTTCTGGGAAAAACATGGCTTCCGTAGAGGATACTCACATCGCGAATCTGCTCATTGCTCGTGTTTTGACGGGAGCTGCAAATGCAGGATTGGTCACAGACGTGGTTTATCCTAACTTTTCCAAAGCCTTTGATAGGGTTGATAATTTCCTTTTGCTGCGGAAGCTTAACAGTTAGGGCCTCGGTGAGGGCCTACTTACCCGGCTAAAGGATTATCTGATTGAACGCAGGTTCGATGTCAAAGTGAATGAACAACTGTCACAATGGTTCCCAACCAACAGCGGCGTTTCGCAAGGATCTACCTCAGGACCACTGTTATTCATTCGTCTCACCGTTGATCTAATCAGCATAGTCAAGTCTCTAATGTTGCTGTACGCCGATGACAGCTCTGGTGACTTCTAGAGTACCTGAAAGATGTAACCTTACAAAACGATCTAGACTGTCTATACCAGTGGTCCCTAGAAAATTACTTGTCCGTTCAATGTCAACAAATGCTATGCACATTCACCATCACGTTTTTTTCCCACTGTCTGCCTCTGTAATTCGCCCACATCTGGAAACGAACATACAGGCCCGTCGTCCGTATCTTGAGAATGACTTGGCACTTATTGGAAGTGTTCAGGAAAGAGGCCACAATAAGGGTTATAGGACTCAGGAAAGCCTCCTACCCGGAAAGACTTGCAGAGTTACTCATACCTCAAAAGAGATCAAATTTTTACTTACAAAATGCTTCATACTCCAGGTTATCCACTTCTTGTACACCTACTCCCAATAAATAAAGATGAACGTCTAAGTGGTCACTCACTGAAACCGGGTAAAGGAGCGGGCAGGTTACTCTGCAGACAGAACTGCTTCACAATTAGGATCTGTTCACATTGAAACGCGTTGTTCAACCTCATGATCACGGCTTAATTGGTTGGAAGTTTTAAAAAGATACTGGATCGCCACATACACTACAAGTTTCCTAACCGTTTTACTGTTTAGTCTCATAAGTCATTAACTGTACATGTTTGAATGAATGCTGTTTCAGTGTTCGTTGCTGTAATAATCGCAGCCAGCAGCCCCATTGAATTTAACCCTTACTTAGTTTTATCCACATTTTCTGTACACCTGTGAGCCGTCCAACACAACTTTCCACCGATCGGTACGAAGACAGGAACGCATAAGCATCAATACTGTATGGACCTGAGCACGAAACGTATTTCTCTGGCTAGCAACTTGACGATAGTTGCGTGATTATTTTTTTTCAGACAGATGATTTCAATTTTGCATGTGATGGCCAATAGTATTGAAAAACTGAGCGCCACAGTTCGTGGATATTTTTTCCGGCTTGAACCACAGCTGAATAGGTAACTGTTAGGTGACGACATCATCAAAATAACCTAATCAGGTCATCGGTAACGGCTGACGAAATCGTTCATCAACCAACCACTGGCGTATAAAGTTTTCCAGTTGAACCAACGGGGATGGGGTGTGAAGGTGGGCGTGGGTATCGCGCTAGCCCGATGAACCAATCAGAGTTCAACACCCATGGAACTGGCCATACTGGGCCACCGAATCGCGAAATGGCTCAAAACACTGGACATTAGTTCAACGTGTAGTTGGCTATATTTGGCGACTAACTTATGAGACACATGCATTTCATCCATTTGTCGAACTGGTAATCAGCATTACAGTGTGTTTTCTACGCGGTCGTGTTCTTTCTGACTCCGCGCTAATAGATTGGGTGAAGCCGTACAGCAAGGGTCCGAGTATAGCATCCAAGCCAGGATAGAACGTTTTAACAAGAAAAAGGCGCGTTACTTCAGTAACTAGAGTTAGTTCTCCGACGGATATATCCGGAATATTTTGTTGCGCCCGAATAATTTTCTTACGCTTTAACTTCCGCAAGCGCGAGTGTTGTTGCATCCATCTTTGCTTCTGAAGTTGGCATATCCACAGATTAGTTGGATTGTCGTTGGTAGAAACGGGGTAATCGAATTTGACCAATCGCCTCACTTTAAAAAGACATGCCTCATTGTACTTTGAGGCAGTAAGAATCCTGTAGTGTCACAATATCCAGAAGAGTTTAACAATTCTGGCCCAACGGAACATTCTTGCTCGGCAAGTCGCGGAGCTAACATCACACTTAGCTCGAACGGCTTTCACGAGTCGACCACATGAATGTGCTGGATGAACCTCAGGAAACTGATGAAACTTAGGTGAATGGAGCATACCTGCATCGATAGACGGTGGCTGCTGTATTCCGAACTTATCTTTCTCGTCATGCCCGATTGTAAACCACTAATGAATCAGACAATGGTATGTGTACAGAAGGACTGGGATTCTGGAAAGCCACATCTCTTATTCATAAAAATAACAGGAGTGTGTGTTGCAGGATGTCGATATTCTGTACAAGCGTGTCATCCACCTCCTAAAAATCAAATGCACAAATACGACAGAATTCAGGCATTAGTAACAGGATAGAAAGAGTATGTCGAGAGAGCATTACCAAGAGAGAGATAAAAACCGATTCAATGGATTATCAGCACACCCGCAGCCGATCTTCGCTGTCTGATCATTAAAGCCTCAGTGACAGTCAACTGTTTCGGATTCACTTGATAGACAGTATAAGTAATTATCCTGCCATCGATGGTGCAGGGTAGCTTGGTTTCATCTCAGCCAAACTGCTACCCCCCTCTGACAAAACGATCAGACAGTTGGAAATGTTGTTAATTGAATCACTGGCTTGGGGTGATGTTCTGATTTTTGCTAACGAAGACACCGATCAGTTCTGTGAATAAACTGCTGGACAACGTGAGAGGCAACATGATCAAATTAAAGACACCTAGCATCAACCATATTTTATCTCGACGACGTTAACACATTTTGCACTGTAGAAGTTAGAGACATAAATCGAACTCCGGGTATTTTGCTGATTGGGATCGTGCACAGGTGTTGTACATTACTGAAGTACACGGATGTTCACAATCTCCCGATCTTCAGAGCAGGCCGTCAGTCAGATCCATTAGCACTTGAAAAACAGACAAAAGTGCAACGCAGGTTAATGAATTACCCAATTCACGTCTCACTCGCGAATCATCCACCGAAAAAAAGCGGTCGTCAATGATATAGGTACCAGCCCCAAAATACTAAACCAAAATCATTCGCTGGATAAAATCGCTCCCGAAACATGCAAATGACGATACTAGGTGACGAGTAACCGAGTGTCACACAATGCCCAGGGTATTGGTACTTCAGGACACGACTGAGTGCTTGGATAAAATGCCGACTAGAACTGTGTAAAACAACAGAACTTCAGAGTGGCGGATTATGTCAGACGGAAATTGCACGGAAAACAAAGTTCGGCAAATTTTCCCGTTCCCGCCTAAATCAGCCGACTATGGCCGCTCATTCATCGAGCACGCACTTGGCATAGGCTGTAACGCTACATGTGGTGGACACTGACATTAGTTAGTTTAAACATGCCACTGTTGTATACGCGTCAAGGCCGCCTGTGTGCCCCACACGTGCCAAGGCCCGAAGAGTGTTCTGATTGGTCGCGGATTTGACGACCAACGACTCACTCGTCCATGCACTTTAAAATGACCCGAATGCTTGTAAATGCGACAATACACCATGCGCTTCTACTGAGTCACTCGTTCTCACTATCTTTGTTATTGTCCATAAGGCATGTAACGAATGGGGTTCGAATACATATACAATAGCCACAAAGCATTGAAAAGTTAGAGGGGCGAATTTGCACGAAATACACTGGTAACTAGGTCGCGTTGCGCACTCTGGTCGATTGACCTTACGGAAGAGTGATTGTTCCATTTCCGTTGGTTTGCATGATATCCAGAGGGCCTTGTCATTCTTATTCGTTTCTATACTCCAAGAATATAAAGTAACAAAATTTCACGGAGCTTGGACGCCATAGTCAATGCACACCAAGTAGTCCGCATGTGCGCTTAGTTGGCGAAACCCCAAGGCATTGGGACAAAACAGTTCAGAACTGATAGCTACTCCACCATTCAAATGATAACAGGACCGCAAACAGAATTCACACACAAATTGTGTACACAATGCTGCTGTAGCGGGTAATGTGACGGTCGCCAGAAAATTTAATTTGTCTGGATTTAGGGAAAGCCAGTGCAAACCTGGCTTGTCGATTGGCGATAATGTAAGAGTTCACGTAACAACTGCTGAACTGCCGTCTTTTTGGAAACTGAAACGAAACAGTGTGATTGAGAACAACACCTTGGTATGTTGCTATTGAACCGAAAGACACTCCACAAACACGTTGACGGCTTTCAAATCCGGCCGGCCAAATAAATGCTGAATATTTTACAAACTTAACTTTAAACGCCACCCGACTGGACTGCCTGTTGGGTCAACCTGCACGGGTTCAGATATACCGGCTAAGACTTGTACAAGTGACACGATACCAACGTGCTCGTTGTACATTATACTCAAAGTAACGTTGAAACGTAATAGGCATTCCTCCGAGTGTGAAAGCAGTACTTGAAAGAATCGACATGTGCCAACATTTCCGTGGGCCGAACTGTACAACCCTGACGACCTGTCTCCTGCCATGTGTGTCCATGTCAATTCATTAGATCACATCGAACAATTCGCTATGATGGGTTGTCATGATTTCAACCAACTGTTTACAAACAACGGTATGCTGGGGAGCTATTTAGACAACATCCTTAAACAGTTTCCACAGCTATGATCGACTGAAATGAAGCACAACTTGCTGTGAATTAGTCTTGTCGACGACAGTTTTGGCAATCTAAATGGTATTATATATTGAATAGTTGGTGTTTTCTGAGTTCGGGCTAATCATACGATGCCACATTAGGGCCACATGCACGTGTTTGTGCTACACAACCGTGATGTCGCACACATGATTACGCCCCGATCGCGTTATTTAGTTAAGGAGAGTAGTCCGGTACACAAATTCATACATTTTATAGTAGTATTCGACTACATTTTTCCGGTTCACGGCATCCATCATCAACGGCACGACGCAATCACACTTTCACAATACCACGCATATTTACCTCAACAGTCTCATCGCGGGTCTAAAGCGGATACTATTTCTCCAGTTATTACACGGAGTCACCCACGTTACACCTGCGATCTAACTAGAGACAGTTGACCTTACAATAACTAACCGATAAAAGGCTTGCACGGATTCACTGTTACTCAAATATCTTTGAAGTTTGAAACATCGAGTTTCCTTTATCCAATTCATCAAGAAGACATGCATTGTGGGATACAAGCATTCCGTTTATTCTCATCAGTCACTTGCATAAAAAGTTTGGTTATAAAGGTTAGGCGCGTGGCGACAAAACAATGAAATGACCGAACATCACATGGGTGCAATCAAGATCCATTGCCACAGTAACGAAATTGACTGCGTCAGCACATTTTGCCAACAAAGGGCCGGCGCGTGACGCTTGATCAACATTGTCTCAGAGAACGTCAACAATCTAGGGTTGCGATTGCATGTACGAAGTGACGGAGTCCACCACATGACCTGTTGCGATTAGGTGTTTTGCGATCGAAGACACCGGATTTCTGTTCGGGTGTTAGTATACTGACTCGTCTTGAGTCACCGTTTGCATCAGTCATTTGGGGATGTGCTCCGCCTTCTTATGTCGTAAATTTCGGTCCCCATAGTGAAACTTTATACAACTTATGGAACGTGTAAAAAAACAACCAAGAAACGAATATATATCGATCGCAATAACACTGGTTCGTGCCAATCGTTCCAACGATTCAAGGAAATGTGATCAACTCACTGATATTGGTGACAAATGGTTCGGAGGTTTAGACACCAATAAACAGCAAGTTGTTAATAGAAATTCGGGTTTAAACATATGTCTAGTGATGTGGCGTTCGATTACGGCAAACGACGGGTTTGGACAACTTTCGTTCAGACAGACAATCGGATTATTCAAACAAATAACATTCGCTCTCACACCAACTTATGATGGTTGTCAGTTGCTGTGTAGACTATACGAAAAACACGCCTGGATTAATCTTAACAGTACACGTCTCATCATGTGCAGTCATTACAGCGCTTAGTCGAACCGGTCGCAGATTATACAGGTGAATATATCTGGGGGTGTTCCGACTAGTATCTAATTATCTAACCTACACTTTCTGGTGCCTAATGAAAGGAAAGTGAATACGAGCAAATAGTAATCGAAGGTGGAGAGCCTACTTTGTAGTGTCATAGTTTGCGCAATAAGAGCAATGTCGCTGACGGGAACATGATCCTGGCAGTCAGATGGTGGTTATGTTCTAACCCTGTCAAGATATAATTCTTGGGTGAAAAAATGCGCGTTGTTGGTAAGCAGCAGGGAATTTTGGTCAACAGAAAAGGAATGTAGTTAACAGACTGCAGCCTCTCCATTCGTGTGCACAATCTAGCCAGCATCTTTCGAAAAGCACTATGCTCGAGTTTCGCACCTGTTACAGCGCGTCAGCACCTTCAGGATTAGGGCTAAGGCGACGCATTCAGGATGCAAGCATGTTGCTCACTGTGCTGTTGACCTCACATCGGGCACGGCGACGATATTCAGCTTATATCAGTGAAAGTTTCCTACCACTTACCAAGAAGCGAAATATCGCTAGACAATTTTAATGACGTCTGTGATTTCAACATGAAGTAATCGACTAGAAGTTGTACGACAATTACTGTGGCTCTTCTCGAGTTGATCGATCAATCTGGGTATTCCTCGCGAGCGAACATTTGCATATGAATGCACAGATGGATTTCCTCTCACTTCATTTTCAAGCAATTTATAGTTTCACCTGTGGCTACTACCATACTTTTAAGAACAAAAATTAAACGACGCTTCATATGTACAGAAATGAATGTTCCTAGACGATCAACAACCAATTTGCTACAACAAAGCAAGCGCATCAACGAGCGTCCTTGCAAAAATTCCACATCGACTGCTGAACACGTGGTAGAAAGTGAGCATCACGTGAATCGAAAGACACTAATCTGTGTAACCCAATTTAGCAGAGTAGATTCAGTGCACAATAATCTAGAAAGCTCTACGAATTGACCATTTTTGTGAGTAATTCTGTCTCGGAGTTTTAACAGACATAGGTAGGGTTTTGCGAGTATATCTAGCCTTGATTCTCCACATATGGATCTTTCCAAAATTAACCAGTCTACCAAACCACATATCATCACTAACAGATTTGTTTGTAGAAGAGTAGTCCGAATTTGGTCAGAATAAATTGAACAACTCACGTTTAGCCACAACTATTGCATTCACTCCGCCCAGAAGCATCGCACAATGGGTTCGTTTATCTTGGAACAAGTCGGTGAGGACCAGCTTCGCGGCGTCAACTACCAGAAATGCGGTTCGACGGGACAATTCTGTCGTGGTTGATATGGGGCCAATGCAGCAGTGTTAAACTCAATCTTGTGAGATGCAGCAATGGATTCTTATTTATATCACACGACTGAGATGGGTACCCGAAGCGGATTAATACGAATTTCCGTGGAATGAGCGGTGTAAAATCCTTATCGGTAACCGACTTTAAATAGATGCCGGAGTGCGTCACTACAAAGGAGTTGGACTGCACCACTTGTAAATTCGAAGGGGGCAGGACCATACAACGGGTTCACATTGTGGCAGCACATCGGGTTGGACTCCATGTGGACCAGACTGCACACAAAATAGACTAGTGATTATGCAAAAACAAGCATAAATGACGGTCGTTGAGTGCTCCAAACTTGACACACGAGGTAGGTAACTGCAGATATATATATAATCAATGGATGCTGAGGGGACGAGAGGTGAAAACCCACTTAACCATATGGGAAAAAATACAGTACAACTGCCGCACAACCCACAGATTACTGTGTGGGCAGTACAACATGAGTCGAACGCTAAAGAACGGGGCACAACGCCAAGAAGATAGGGAACTAGAGTCGACTGCACTACGGATGCTAGTGAAACGAAGAGCAAAGGTGATGGTAGACGTAGCGTGAAGTGGCTATGTTCGTCGATCTAGCCGGTTGCCAGGTGATGTGGTTCAGAGCAGCCAGGATAATTCTGCCACCGTCATCACTCTGAAAGGAACTCATAGACAGAGCACCACCCGTACAGGATCAAAAGCTGGTACTAGTGGAGCAACTTAACCTTCCGTACACAGAAGCGTTTTCGTTCAAACACTATTGTGCTCTCAGAAGTACCACATACAAACCCACGACCGTAACTGCCTTTGTCTGGACTCCCCTTTTGGTTAAGCCTGAAGGGTCTAAAATCCTAATCGGTAAAGACCTCCAGATCAAAACAGTACGACCATCATGCTAAGGTAAGAGAAAAGAACCATTCAAAATCACGCCACCAATACCCTCATAATTACGCGGAGACTGTCGGAATGAGGATGGCCTCGATAGGCGTTGTAAAGGCCCATCGTTCCTTTGATATATATAGAGGCTTTTGTTACCCCCGAATAGATGCTGATCGGTGACTCTCTGGGAAGTGGTCAGAACGGTCTGCCATATACCGCGCTGATGAAGCTCAATTTGGAAGCCCCCACTCTCCATCTTAGGTGTCTGATTTCGCTCAGGGGGCAACTCACAACGAGATGACTCTTAACTGTGTCTACAACGACTGCATCAGTCTGTCGGTACAGGCTTCAAGAGTCAAGGCAGCTGACAGATAATAGGCATCTCCACATTATCGCTCCCTCTAAGAGGTGTGTTTTCAGAAAGCAGTGACACTAAGGCCACTTTTCCTGCCTACTTTGTTTGACGTGTTGACAGTGGATAAGATTTCTTCTACTGGATGCCCATCAACCCCGATTAATAGGATCCGTTGTTACCAGTGTTTCACCGCAAACGACGTCGAATCAGACATCCATTGCAAAGTAGGTGAAAATACATGGCTACAGGCGCAAACACTAGTTGCCATGCGGACGGAATAGTCAGGGGAAAAAACAAATTGATACAATGCATTTGACATACTTCCGTTACGCGTAGACGTGCGATTAGCATGAAAACAAAAACTGATGACTCAAATGAAACGATTAAAGGCATAAATCGGGCTGGATCGTGATCAGTACTCACGGGTAAACCCACGGTAAACAAATGTTGACTCAACGGTTCAAATGTCTCAAACGGACACTGCCTGCTCTAATTTTCATGGTTGATAGGCATTCGTATCTTCGACAGTCATGTGGCTAGTCCCTTTACTGGCACGTTCTTAACAATCGACACTAGTTGCCGATCTTCTTCGCGTTGCGCCCTGTCTTTTGGCTTCTGCGCGTTCGACTCGTGTTGTGCTATTCACCCAGTTTGGTTTAATTATAATAAACAGCATCGAATGTACCGATCACACGAACGAGACAGAGAGTAATAACATCACAGCCTTCAATGGAGCGAATGTGAAAAACTGCACACAACGAAGGAAAGTGAGCAAAAGGTCAACAAATGAACCCTTCATAACCAACTGGCCTAGTGGCTCTCCGGTATTCGATGGCTCGGTATAATTTTCGCTTCGTAAGACCGTATAGTCATAGGCATCACTACAGCGCTCATAAAGTTGTTTAGCACAAAAACAACCATAATGTTTCAATAAGTGAAAGTGACCATTTAGTCCCTTTTCACATAACTGACATTAACATAGAAAATTGACAGTGTGAGAGAATGAAAGAAGCGTAACGAGCTATCGGTACTTGGAGTGCACCCCAAGGCCTACACTTATGTCACAATCTGCATACGAAATCTGGGTAAACACATAAGAAACCCTGAAAAAATTACCGCTCGTCTAAATGTAAAACCCATGAGAACGAAACTAAACTTTCATCTAAATAAGTTTTAAACGCAATCACATCTCGGATTGATAAAGTCAACCTACTGAGTGAGATAAATAACAATTAATTCCGAACTGCAAGGGGAACAGATGTGAATGCGCCGACCATTATTAGGTAACTCTTTGGTTCAGTCAGAACGAGATAAAAAAACATCCACAGGTTTCGTAACGTTTCGAAATTGTCGGGAAGCTTTTAAATGAACAAAAAAGGAAGAATTTACAGCATACAAGTTTTGTCTGAGGCAGCCATCAAACGACACGGATAAAACAATCACTGGTAGCAGGGATGGGTTTTTCGACCAACTAAAGTCACGACGCGAGGCCCAGTTGCGAACAGCGCTGGAAAGTTGTGCACGTGTCCGCAGGTGTCTTTGAACCGGACTGTCCAGGAAATTGCGGTCCACGCAATAGATCATGCCCGGCTACTGACAGTCACAAACGGCCTGATAGGTTAACCGACTGTGATGCATGTGTGATCAACAGAACTACCAGTTGATGGAAACTATGTTAGCAGTCAGTCGATCCACAAACTCATCCACCCTACTGGTAACATCTTTACACACCGCATGCCAACCAGCCCAAAACGTGTCATATGATGATTGTCTCTTATAAAGCTTCCATGAATTTTCTGATTTGAACACCGAGAACAACACACCAGTTTATTGCACAAGTAAAGGTACTTTCATTTCCGCAATTCATAAGTTGGTATAGATGTTTGACCAGAAAAGGCAGTACTGGGTTGCAAAAAGAGTGGGGCAACCAACGGTGGATTGTTTTCCACAAAACCGTTCGATCAACACGGCATGGAAACGTAGTTATTCATAGAGACACCTATAAATTCAGCGTAAAAATACCAAGCATTTAAAAGTGTGTCGCTCACCGTGTACTCTCAGACAAAAGCAGGTAACCGATAGCTGTGTATTCGAAGCACATGGTCTACAATGAGAATCTCATATTTATTCCTGGTACAAAATTCAACCGTTGGTTTTTGGGAATGTCCCACACCTAGCTTTCCATGTGAAATAGGGAGGAGGTGAGCGGATTTTTTCGTTTGGCAACTTGGGAATACCAGGCTCTCCTTCTTAGATATGAAAGCTATTATCCAGAAACCCCAGCAGAGTGGGACGTTCACCGTCGTCTATATACCTTGAACCAACTGAGTCAAAATATCCGCTAACGCCCCCTCGCACCTTCTTTGGAAAGAGCCGCGATGAAATCAACTGGGTCAACGGCCCCATTACGTTCGAGAGCTGAAGTGAAATTGCGAACCTCAGTTCTGTTGTGTGGTTCTAAATCTAGCGACCAGGACAATGCATCATCAGTTTACGACGATAACACAGTAGAAGCAAGAGGCTAGCAAAATTGACCTTCACCGTTTCATCCAATGCTCTAATCCTCGTTGCTTATTATGGACGAATACGCCGTCTGCTTCGCCGATAGTTTCACTGACAGACGGATGCCCCAGACCGATAGTAAGAATTAGCTTTGAGAGTGTGATAAAGGATTCTATAACAAAGGCGGCGTCCAGTTCCTCGGCTTTCTAGGGTAACCATGTCTCACGATTGTCGATCAGGTTACTTCTCAGCTTGCTAAGGGAACACCTACCAAAATTGTAATATCAACCACCACCAGGAATGTCCACAATTACCGCGTTATTCACACTGAATGAGCTAGAATGGGGTGACAGTTTGGGACAAATTATGAATGTTATTTACGTGACCAAATATGGACAACAAAAAGGGTGCAACGCTTGTACAAAAATGTTCCACTGTTTCAGTATTTCCTAAACTCGTCATGGTTCATTACTGTGTCCACTGGCGCCGACGTATTGGTTATTTAAGAGAGATGTTGACTCAACCAAAACAAAATCTGACGATGTTCACATCGCCATATAAGCGTGTTGGAAGTCGAGACGTTACAGTCCGCAAACTGTTCTGTTTAGATCTTCAACGTGACGAGAATATGTGGATGTTTATCCTGCAATGTGGACACCAGGTTGTGAACCTAATCGAAAAGTGTTCAGCAGTGGGTGGCTGCACTATCGCTTCATCTATCACTGCATTTTTTTTCTTGGATGCTTCATTCCACGCAGTGCGTGCTTTGAGCAATTGAAAGAGTATTGCAATTGGCGAAAGACAAAAATGAAGAACAGTTATGAAGATGAAAATAGAAATGTAAACACAATACCTCAAGAGTGGGGACCAGCCAGAAAAGTAGTTGAGGCCTTCGACCTCTTGAAAGTGGATCCTTGATGTGCAGAGAAACATAAATAACTCGGCGAGATATGTACCATTTGCAAACAATGAACAAACATTAACATGTGATATGTTCCAAAACCCCCTGACGTATTAACAGTTCACAATCCGCACGAGACATCAGATGATGACTATCTTTAGTGAGTTGCAGAATACTTCCATCTTCCGTCTCAAACTCTCCAAAGTCAACCAGACAACGCACTTCGAGGAACAACGATTTGGGCGGTATTTGAGACTGCGTTAGGTCAAGTCCGCCGGCACCACCTCGGTCTGTGGTTTCCGCCTGCATAAAGTTGGCCAAAGCTCCACAATAGGTCTTGAACCAAGCCTGTTCGGCTTCGGATAAGGACTGACGTACATCTAAAGAATAGAAGCGTATGAAAGCATAATGTTAAAAGTGAACACCCACATATCAATCCATCCAAAGAACAGTGCAGCTGTCTACACTGTTCCGACCGAAAAAACGCAAATGAAAAATGGAGTCAACTTAAACGTACGTCATAGAAAACACCGACCTAAATGGAACTACACATGAGTGCGACGAAAACCCAATGCATTCACCAGCAGCTCAAAACATAGCGGAACCAGCCCACGGCGGATTTCACGTCGTAATTAGATGACCCAAGCAATTACACCAATCTCTATCCAAAAAGTTTTGTACGCAAATGCACCAAACAGTGTAAAGCTCGTGAATTTACGTTTTATCGGCACTAGTCAGTGATATGTGTTACATTCCATAACACTGGTGCAACCGTATCAACGAATACTCACGCACTAAACGAAAAAATTGCCCACTACAGTCAGATCAAAGGTTTCTATCCATTACTTCCACAGGAGCGTGGAGATTAGCAAAGTTACCGGGGTCAAAACCGTAACAGAGAGCGCCATAAACTGATTGAACGAAATGGGGCTGCATGCAGCTGAACAATGAAAGCTTCAAAATGGTCCAAGCTAGATTGAAAAAGAAGTCGAGGAGTTCGATGTATGGTGCTGCACATATTCGGACGGGGAAAAACTAACGGGGATTCGTCGCTACCGACGATTACCGTCAGAAAAAAACCGGTACACTTGAAATCACCAGTCTTGTTGTCATGCACTGAGCTGAAAGGATAGTTGCCAAAACAAACGTATCCTATCAGCTTCCAGGCGGAAGAATGTGGGAGATTTAACTCATGTGTAAGCTCAAAATACACGACTACGTGAGTCTTGCCCTCAATTACAAGAGCCAGATATTTCAGTGGTCTATTTCTTCGGACGTATCACCTACAGAGAGTCGAATAATACGAGTCAAAACTAACATGCCTCTGTACAACCACTCAAACCACTGTGTCAAACTCATCAGCAAATCTCAAGTGCATCTGTCCGTACGTACACCCTAGTTCATTTGTTGAACTTGCCGCGTAAGCATTCAGGCAAACAACATGTCTAATACGTTGTAGTCAACACCGCCGCGTATCCTGACTATAAGGTCCACATTTCAAGAGATAACATATGATATGAAAGTGGCTGTTTATTCGATTGTCGATGAGAAAGGTGCCCGATAAGGTTAAGGAGTATTCTTACATCAATCCATCATTCTGCCCTTACTCTTCAATCTTCTGCTAGGTCAACCGGTGGCTGAACGGCGACTGGTCCCAGTATCGACCCAGGTCTTTCGAGTATTTATATAAAAAGTCAATTATTACCGGCCTGAAAGCTAATGAAAAGATGCACTAAAAATCGACATAGATTCGGAAACCACTAGAACTCATCATTTTCACAGATTTCTCAGAAGTGAGTGAATCACCTCGTGCCGTTTGTAAGCTACCCCGCAATTTTTGTGACCTGCGCCGTAAAGTAAGCCGTTCCTCCATTTTAGGGCTTTTTACCTAGACACGTCATTTTACTATAAGTTACAAGTTCCATTTAACGCCTTTTCTAAACACAAAGTGACGGGGTGAAAATGATCAAGTGCATGGTGCATACAGATAAGCCAACTGCTTCCAGACATTGTCGCAATGACCGCAAAGGACACGTGGCCTAAGTTGTTTGGCGCGAGACATTCATTACCGATACATGAAAATACAGAACGAGCGCAAGGATCATTTTACACAACTGCCGTGTATTCATATTTTTGGCAGTGGTGCAGGCTCAACCGGCAGCAAAGTCACTCATACACACGTTTCCAACGGTCTTTCTTGATACCTGATTTCCCGGAGTGAAGAAGTGACCTTTAGATTCAATGGGTAAACGGCCATATTAACATAATCATCGGAGACAGCGATACATCACTGACTCCTAATGATGATGAACTACTACAAAACCATGAAGAGCCAAACCCTACGCAGAAAGAGAGAAGGAAAAAAGAAGAGGACGAGAAAGGAACCAAATACTAAAAAACAGCCACTTCTATCTTCAAACATTCAACACCAAGGCGCTTAAACCTTGCAAACTGACTGTAGGTTAAATTAAGACGTCACCGGCAACACAGCTACATCACGACGACCACTGGTCCACGTCATCAGATGCACTCACGTCACAGAAAACGCGGCCAAACAACGACAACACTCACGCCACTGAACTCGATTAGCCGCAATCCCGCCCAACATCTCCAACCACCGACCCTGTGGGTCACGAAGTCCCCAGCCCGGCAGACGAACTCGATCTACCGTGAAATACCCATTCGTGAACGACCTCATCTCCCTACACCAGCTCATCACCTGCCCACCTCCCAACTCGTGTCGGTCGGCTGCAGTGTCCGAAATGAGTGGTCGTTGTGACAGACGACTAGCTAGCATCCTTAGTACCTGGTCTAAACATCTAAGTCTGTCCACATGTACGGATTGAACAAAAGAACTCGTCTGACAATCATCATCAAATACCCAATTCCTAACTCCTTACTTACTTACTCGCCAGTGCCACCCGACAGGACCGATCAAACGCAAACATCGATGGTCAAACACGAAGACAGTTCACTTCCTCCACTCTGAGCGGCCAAGTTTCGCTGCCGCAAAGTAACACAGCCTTCAATGTCGCCTCCTATAAGCGACTCCCAAGCCTTAAATAGATAGCCATCAGTGGCCAGAGGTGCATCAGATTAGTGGACACCGCCTTAGCCTTAGAGATGTGCGCTCTTGGTTCACCCTACATCACTCCCGCCGCCGCCGCTGATGAAGCTTCCCAATTATATAAACCGATCAACAACTTCCATGACTTCATTGTATGACAATAAATTCACGTAATCACAGGCTTGCAGAGGCATACGTTCCTTGGGTAACGGCTGAACGGACGTTCAAAATGGACTTTGGATTTCCATTTAGATTTGCAATGTGGACAGTAAACAGCAGGAGAGCTGCAATAATTCAGCTTGAGAAAAAGCCGTGCAATATCGGTTTCCCGCATGATCTCTCCTAGCATATACACAGGTACGTTAATCAGAAATCTAGGATCATTCGGTTGGATTGCTTCATGAGACGACTCTACAGAGAATAACGTTTAACAACTGAATGGTGACAGACCAAAAGTGTACAAGCTGGGCCAAAAAACAACGGAGCCACCTGGGCAAATTATTTTCATAAGTTTATACACAATGACTAAGATATTAGTTAGATGTTGCAATCCGAGTCTCAGCACACAGTATTAGTGTCATCCACATATCTGATTCCGGTCAGCCTAGCGGCAGGAAGAAACTCAAAACCAAGTTCACTGGATCCTGAAGGTGTGCCTTTGAAAATGTCGATCATGACAAAATCGAATAAAAGAAACAGGGAAGAACCCCATCCATTACTACTAAATGTGATGAACACCTTTACCCTGCATATTCACAGATAACAGGAATTCAGGGAACATTAGGAGGAACCGAACCTAAAGCAGCTTTTAGGTCTACAGAGATCAAGACTATCGGATGGTTGTGAAAGTTCTGATGCTCTAAGGTCCACCAAGGGATAAAAGGCACCTTAGGCTGACAGGAACCCTTCGTGCTCTTCACTTATCTGGACTTTCCCAGGCTTGGTGAGTCGGCGTAACATAAGGCCAGTGAGCAAATTGGAGGCAACAGATGGTGGATTGTTTTTGTGGTTGTCACATGGAATTCGGGCCCCCATTTCGAAAGGGGGAGTTTCTGTTGATAAGCGCCGCGTGGCCATGTTGCAATTAAAACTATGCACCTCTTCGATTTTTATTAATGCGGTAGTAAAACCTGGGTGTAGATGCTTTTCGCCCAATTGATCCTCCCCGGCTAGTGTGACACGGCTGCGCTACCAACGTTCAGGTCAAGAAAGCCCTCGGTCTGACAACTATGATAGCGTAGCAGAACGAGACAGGAATCCACGAAAATGAACCCAGGAACTCTATGATTAAAACATTGTACGATCTGGTGGGTAAAGAGGCAAAATCGTAAGCATACGCGTGAACTGATAAAACGCTCACCTTTTGGCAAAACGGTACCATATAACCATCGAAAACTCTTGATATACATTAACCGAGCGTGATGATAAGCCAAAAGACACCGTTTATTCCGCTCAAGAATCGCGTGGCGCGTAATCACACACTGTATCCGACCAGCTGCATGCTCTGTAGCAGAAGAGGGGGTGGCACTGTCCGAGGAGTCAGAAACCACGGATACATCGCGACAATTGGCTTCATAAAGTGATTTCATTTCCTCCAGGCAAACTCTGATCTTCTCTTCATTGTAAGCTGGTATTTTATACGACTGTGACCTTTTAAGTTCTTTCACAAGCTGCAATCCAGTTTGTGCCAACATATCTATTTGAACCCAGCTAAAAGTAAGCATACGCACACATAAGACGGTCTGTGGCGGGTCGGTGGGGATACGTTAGGTCTCCGTTTCGAACATCTTTCCCGAACGGTAATCAAACTGTGATACCGCCAGAAATAAAACCAAAACGAAGTGATAAGGTTTGGAAACAAATCACGTTGGAAAATATGACCTTAGCCTAGAGAACAAAACTGAAGTTCTTCAAGGTAGTTGAAGAACGACTGCTCTTGGCTGGATTGATGACCTCGATGGTTAAACCCCACAGAAGTAACACACCTATTGCGAACGCTTTGGCAGTCGGTGAGGGGTTTCATCTTCCATAGGTAGAAAGGTGTCTTGTATTGCTGTCTATGATGATGATGATGGGTCCCTCTATTATTCGTTTCAGTCACGACTTGCAGTGGCTTGCATTAACAGAGTAAAGCGGACCGTTGACACTAGCCGTCGTGAATAAACGTAACTGGGAGTTCTCCCAATTTACGTCCACTAAGCTATCGATGGTCAATTGACGTTGCAAAGATACTAGGTACCTTGCGAAAGTCAGCGCTTTGAAAGCTACCGCGTGTCACCACCACCAGGACTTATACATAGGAGCCCCATGTCCTGTGGCACTCACCAAATCGACACGTTTTCCGAGAGTATCCTGATCTAAGCCGACTGTAGCACAGCCAGTTGCTGGTGGTTTTTGACTTCACTGTTAGCGAGAAAACAGGTAAACTAATAGAAGTCTGCTGCTGCCGGTCACTCGCCCCTTTCAGATGGGTCAACTCTGCAACCTGTACAACGTATATTGACCTGGATGGTAACGCTGTACGAGGGACTGTGCTCTTCGACCTAGGCCAATCTGAATGAAACAGTAACTCGGGAGTAAAGCTGCAATTCCTGTGAAGTCATCTCTGAAGCAAGGTTACCAGCGTGTTCCTGTAAAGAAACGAGACTCTCGATAATTTTAGTACAAGAATGGTTACAAGAGGCGTTTAACAAACCAAGCAGAGCATTCCCGCGTGCTCAGGTTTGGTTTTCTGCGAATCACTTCCACTGGTTGGTATCATGTTTGTGGGTAAGTAACGTGTAGGTGCTCTGTAACTCTGGCACTTTATGTACAACTAGGCTGCAAGCCCGATCGCAGTTGGATAGTTCCACTCTGGAGTAGCCGGTCAACGGGCCGGTACGATACTTCAGGAAAAATCGAATTTAGCTGTTGTATGAATGCTACTCGACTCTGACAGCTGGAAGGCGGTCAGTGCCACATTCTGGTGAGCGGCCAACAGCGACTCAAATGGGCCATGGGCATGTCCTGAGTAGGCCTATGCAGCTTGCACAATACGGGTGGTCAGTCTTTGTAATTTTGGCCGCCCACATATCTTACACCAGTGGTTACGATTGTCTCGTTCCTCTTGCGATAAGAATGCAGTTTCGCTTTCAGATACTGTTACGACCCCCTGAGAGAGGAAGGCAAGAAAGAACAGGAAGACCGCGAGCAGTATCACGATCACGAATGAAACGCAACGATATCGCAAACAATACGAATAATCGGAACGCAAGTACTCGGACCCAACTCTCGCAACTTAGAACCCCCCAACGAGAAAGGAAAAAGACGGCCTTCAAACGAGCTTTATTTGCTGCTCAGCCCGAAGGCAAAACAGTGGCTCAAAACGGCTGTATTTATAGGTTTTCGGTGGTCTTGGTCCTAACACAATGAACGGGCCAATCAGAAGCAAGCGCGCGAACTCGAATCTTCCAGAATAGAAGCATCTATTTCCCCTGGGAAATTTAGCGAGTTTTCGGGAAAAAGTGCTTTTTCCAACAGATACATCAGGCAGAATGATTGTGCCGCGGGAAATTCCAGTCTTAACTTGATCTAGGAGCGTTCGTGCCCCGGGTTTGCGTGAGTACTAGAGCCTAAGGTTTCGATCAGCAATTTGGCGATGACAACCGTCTGAAGTGTATCGACATCCAATCAGATGATCGCTGACTTGCCTGACAAAAGACTTGGTACGTCATTTCTATCAGTGTATAACTGGCGGGACTTGGACAAGGACTTTCTGGACATACTGCATGAAGCGTACGGCGTTTTCTGCCGTTTCACCTGGTCGTACTTTTCAGAACAGTCTGGGCGTCGTGTGTATGTGGTTACGTTGCTAATTTCTTCCTAGGTGAGGTGTTGGTGTGAAGCTACTGCGACAGTCACTCTGTAGGCATGGGGAACAATGCCACACGTTTCACTAGATTCGTCTATTTCAAGTCGTGAAGCATTCTGCCCGGTGGCGCCCTCTTTACTTTTGAGGAAGTTGCAAAACAATACCCAGTAGCGTGTATGGGTTTGTCCCTAAGCCTTTGGTACATGTCAACAGGGAAGTCCAGATCGCACTTACAGTGCATCTAGTTGTTACAAAAATCGTATACCACAACTTTACCCCTACACTCAATCGGTTTTGAACGTTCCCAGCGAGCATCCGTAGTTTCGCAGGTAGGTGGCCTTATGGCAATAAGGTTACATGGCGATCTAAGCCCACACTTGTTAAGTAAGTCAGACTGGTTGCAAAAACGAAGCATATGGTATAAGAGCCTGAACAACTGTTTAGTGAACATAAAAATCAGAACACTAAGGCAGAGTATGGAACCTGACGGATAATACACAGGTCTGTCGACGTACTTCTAATGTCTACAGAGTAAGCCGTTCCGATGCGGTGATTGTAGTGTAGGTGGAGGTAGCGGTACCGCATGATTAGGAACAATTCTGCTCTGTACGCTGAACATAAGATTCGTTTCGTATACAAGAGTGGTCAACTTTACGAAGTATCCCGAATTCATAGAAGCTTGACTCGCAGGATACCTACATGAATAAATCATCCACCTTGCATGCTCAAAATTTAAACTGACTTAGACTTAAGTGAGCAGTTCAAGGATTCGTGGATGTTTGAGCGATTTCACAAATAACACATGCGTTCGAGGTTACAGACCCATGGTACCCAGATCTAGTCGGCCTGCCTAATTCGGCATCAAGTGGGGGGCTAGTTGACTTGGAATGCGCGCATCCTAACCCCGTCTTGGAGATTACAGCAAGTATCAAGAACGGAGAAAAATTGTTTTAAGCGCACGACAATCTATCAACGTATTAAAACGATCAGTAAAAGCGCAGCTAACAATTTTAAAGAAAAAGCGGCCCCATTGGTTAATAACCCATTGGAGGAAAATCGCCGTAGAAAAAACGGAGTTCGTAAAGCTTTACTTCATGTCCTCATCGACCGTTATCAGCCCCCATGATGAGAAATGGTCCAACGAGGTCTAAGCTAAAAAAGTTTGCGAAAATTAAATCACTGCAGAGTCGTCAAAAGTCAAATGAACATAGACCAAAAAATTCAGGTCGAGACTCGTAAGTATGTGGACAGTTTAGCAGTCGAGCGCTAAACAAGTCCAAAAGCCGGCATGTCTTTCTCCAAGTCGGCGAACACGATTTGCTTAGTACACTCAAGGAGACCATACTTAAATCCCACAAAGCGTTTGAGGCGCCCTTTTACCCCTGTGAGGAGAGTGCGCTCAAGCCTCACAAAAGTAGTGAATTCCCATTCTACCGCCATTTCATGATGGTAAGTGAAAGATAAGTTAGATAAAACCCGGATGCCTAGGTTTATTTCGGGTCAATTTTCGTGATGGTTATCGTGATTGGTGCAATATGAGTCGCGAAGACACTGCTGGAGTCCTCGCCGAATAACATGAACATCCACTTAGTGGCGCTTAGGAGGAAACTGCATTCGTCCGACCAGCGCTTAATCGAATCAAGATCAACACGAACTGTATTGGGACCACAAACATTCCAGACTTCTAAATCGCTGATCACGCCTCACTCTCTTGCAAAATATGATCGGGGAACACGCTTGTAAGTTAGCCTTGGCGGTTTTAGACCTACTATCTTTCAAGCACGGCCCCGCGTCTAAGCTTAGCAAGTAAGTGTTTTTTTTTTGAGGATTTGCCGCAAAGCCTGCCCGCCCGTACAAGTTTTGTCACATCCGAGGTAGAAAAAGATGCCAGGGCTGTGGGGAGCCGGTCACGTAGATTTATCTCATCTCTGAGAGCTCTTAATTTCTTCTTTGTTGTAGCCCCTTCATAATATTAACAGAGTTTTAGGCACAAATTCTGTCAACAAACGTTCCCAGAGCACAGCTCCGTCAACCAAGTCGAACGCCCCTCTGACGTCCAAGAAGACAACTGTCGGCCTTCTATGTGAAAATCGGGGTCGAAACATCTGACGAAGTGTGAAGATGAGATCAATGCAGCCACGGCCAGGACGAAATCCATCTTGCTCCTCACGGATATGTTCCTCACACGTTTTGATTAGTCTACGAAGTACAACAGCTGCGAACAACACTGACGAAATAAAAACCAAGCTAACTCCTCCGTGATTTGCACATTAAGTGATTTTCGAAAATGAGGACGATGTTAATCAAATCCTAGCCATTTGGAACAAATTCACTGAATTAGAGTTTCTGGAGCACAGTCGTCAGGAAGTCCATCTACAAAAAGAGCAGCAGGGAGTTCGTCTGGGCCGGGTGCCCTGTGACTTTTCCAAAACTTGATCTCAAGTGATACTTCTGTTTCTAGGGGCAGAGAAACGCCAACAGACCAATCAGTATAAGCAGAGCCCAAAGGCGTAATCGATGGCGTAGGTGCCAGTTAAACTGCTGTTGAAAGTGCTCAGCCCAGCGTTCTAAGTGTTGTTGCAAGTTATGAATAGGCCTACCGTCGGTTTCACAGATTACCTCGCTTACACCTGGCTTCGTGTCACCACTTGTCCAGATGAGTTGAAAAAGCTTTCGAGAGTTCCTGGTACCAGTGACTTGTTCCAGCTTGATAATGCGATGTGTTCAGTATGTCTTGAGACCCCCTCGTATGTGGTTCCGGAGCTCCAGGTAAGTAGTCTTGTGGGCCGACTTATACTCACTGCTGGATGCAATATTCCGGCGAGCGTCCAGAAGTTCCAATGATCGCACACACACTCAGCGGTTGGCAGCTGAACGAGCATCAGCATTACATGAAAAAGAACCGCGCCTGTGAATTGCATGCGGCACGATGCCAACGCGCTTCACTGTCGTGTGGTGGGTGAGGAGCTAAACAACAGGCAAGCGCACATCGATAAGCGTGAAAGGTCTGTGTCCCTGTTAGCTTGGATGCGTCAAATTATGTTTTACGGCGAAGTGGTCTCCCACTATAACGTAAAGCGAACTTGGTACATAACAGTACAAGATCGGAATTCACGCAAATGCTCCATATCTATTTGCAATCTTGGAAGCATCCACGCCATCCACAGCTGACGACTAGGTGGTCAATGTCTATCCACAATTGACTCGGCGAGGTCACCAGGTGGCGCACTGAAGTCTAGAACATCGAAAATCAGTACTTGCAAGAAACAGATTGCTATCAGCACAGAGCTGCAACAGACGCTCACTGTTGCCCGTTTGACGAGTACCGTCAGAGAGCATCCACCTAAGTCACGCTCGCCAGCGTTTAGTCGGCCTACATGAGTGTTCAAGTCTTCAGCTAATATAACAACGTCCGTACGCCGCGCGACGTGTAGAAGATTAATAAGCCAGTGATGAAAATGATTTTCGGCTGCGTCTGGATTAGAGTCTGTGGGGACATACGCTGCAACGACAAATAGACAGCGTTTGTGATGGGCACCTCTCGAGGTTCTCCAACCGTACCTAAGAGTCTGATACCGCAAAGGCGGGAATCCAATCGAGCGGCGTCTTCGTGCGTACGTGTAGGACAATTCTAACACCGGCCTGACCAGTGGCTTGAGCCGCAGGCTCTCCAGACAAACGCCAATTGTATTTGCACGACGAACCGGTTGACGGAGAGTGAACAGGTGGCACTGAGCTAAATTTCTGGAGCCGTGTGACAGCAAGACAAAAGACATCGATGGTGAGGGTTTCCAAAAAGCTTGCAAAAGATGCCTGCTGACCTATTTGCAAGAATGTTCGACCATCAAAAGTGGTAACTGCGAATGGTGTTCGAGAGGCGACTAGGGGCTTGTGTCCTTGTGCTGGGCATATTATCAACCTGGTAAGCGGCAAATGAGATAAGCATTTGCCGGGTGCGCGAAAACGATATCGGGGGGTCAAGTAGAATTGTTCGAAAAAAGTGACAGGAAAAAAATGGATTCGATGTGGTGAAGTGTGACAGCAGCAAAGGTAGCCGCCGAAAAATCGCCCAAAAAGTCATGAACAGGGATAAGACAAAATTAACCATTAATGCATGTTTGCAAGTTCTTAAATGAGGTCTACTTTCGGCACCCTTACAGCTTTTTGATCACCATTCATACTGAACCCTTGTCCAGAAGTTCCACCAAGAGACATACACACGCCTGTTGCCAACAGTGCGCAGAAACCCCCCGTGAGCGCTTTGACGACATCGGAATCAGCGTGAAAAACGGAATCATGAGTTCCGAATATCAGAATACTACGCGCATTGCGAGGAAATCCTGGAGATTCACCATCATGATTCACAGCAACACATCACCGATTCCCAATGATGATTAACTACTACGAAGCCATAAAGAGCCAAACCCTACGCAGAAAGAGAGAAGGAAAAAAGAAGAGGACGAGAAAGGAACCAAATACTAAAAAACAGCCACTTCTATCTTCAAACATTCAACACCAAGGCGCTTAAACCTTGCAAACTGACTGTAGGTTAAATTAAGACGTCACCGGCAACACAGCTACATCACGACGACCACTGGTCCACGTCATCAGATGCACTCACGTCACAGAAAACGCGGCCAAACAACGACAACACTCACGCCACTGAACTCGATTAGCCGCAATCCCGCCCAACATCTCCAACCACCGACCCTGTGGGTCACGAAGTCCCCAGCCCGGCAGACGAACTCGATCTACCGTGAAATACCCATTCGTGAACGACCTCATCTCCCTACACCAGCTCATCACCTGCCCACCTCCCAACTCGTGTCGGTCGGCTGCAGTGTCCGAAATGAGTGGTCGTTGTGACAGACGACTAGCTAGCATCCTTAGTACCTGGTCTAAACATCTAAGTCTGTCCACATGTACGGATTGAACAAAAGAACTCGTCTGACAATCATCATCAAATACCCAATTCCTAACTCCTTACTTACTTACTCGCCAGTGCCACCCGACAGGACCGATCAAACGCAAACATCGATGGTCAAACACGAAGACAGTTCACTTCCTCCACTCTGAGCGGCCAAGTTTCGCTGCCGCAAAGTAACACAGCCTTCAATGTCGCCTCCTATAAGCGACTCCCAAGCCTTAAATAGATAGCCATCAGTGGCCAGAGGTGCATCAGATTAGTGGACACCGCCTTAGCCTTAGAGATGTGCGCTCTTGGTTCACCCTACATCACTCCCGCCGCCGCCGCTGATGAAGCTTCCCAATTATATAAACCGATCAACAACTTCCATGACTTCATTGTATGACAATAAATTCACGTAATCACAGGCTTGCAGATGCACTTTGCATTTTGGGAATGCCAGCTACGCGAAATGGCGTTTAGCATTGTTTGTCTTACTTGAAAGTTGTCAAAAAGTAACACCTTGTCGTCAGGGTAATCAAGATTGGTTAGTCTTCCACCAGATAGGAGATGCACACTGGTATCTTGAAAATGTCGCAGACAATCCGCCATTGTTTCATCAGTGACAAAACTAAAGAAAAATGGTGGAAGTGGATAGCCTCGATGTACGCCACTCCTGCTGTTGAAACTGACGGAAACTCTACCGCAAACTCTAACCTGAGCTGAAGGATGCGAATAAAGCACCGACATTATGTTCACACTTGATCAGTACACCCCTGCCTTCAAGTACCCCTGAAGATGCATATCGATCCAATAGATAGAACGCACCTTCATAGTATGGAAATACGGCATTTGTATGCCGGCGGTACACATGATGCCGCTGCAGAAGTTGACGAAGAGTGAAAGTGTGTTCCATACATCCTTGCCCGGGGCGCAACCTTACCCGTTCTTTCCCACTGTTTGCCTCCCGAACTGCAGTGAATCGACAAAGTATAATGGACGCCAGAACCCTAGAAATGACTAGGGTCAAACTAATTCCCACATGGTTTTCGCCGGAGACCCTGATACTTCTCTTGAATACAGGAACTACTGTCACGTGACCCCAACACGAAGGGGTGGCCTCCGTCGTTTACACGAGCTGAAGTAGTTTAGTCAAGGTCCCTCCATCTTCTTTGAAAGTGCTGCCATACGATCAGCTGGGTCAGCAGCTCTATCACTTTTGAGAACCGAAATGTAATTACAGACCTCAGCCTCAGTTGGAGGTTCCAAATATACCCACCAGGGTGGCATATTACAGGTTTTTCAAGGCAGCACAGTAAAAGCAGAAGGCCCGCCAAACTGACCATCAAGGTGTTACACCTGCAGCTCTAACCTTCTGGACTTACTGTGGATGAGTGTGCCAACTGCCTTGCTGATAGCTGCACTGGTAGACGGTCGCCTGGGACCATCTCCTCAGCCTTTTCCACCAACCAAACTTCACGTCTCAGTTTCCTATGGATATCTTTCCTAAACCCATGTGTGTAAACTGCTGAAAGGAATGTGCCGTCCGATATCTAACATCCGCAGAAATTTCTCCAAAATCCAACGTTTGCTCAACCCACGAACCCTCGTGCTGCACGCTGAAATATCTGCTTCATGCATGGCCAGCATCTTTTACGACCTTCGAGGTGAGAACGACTAAGCCTGCTTTCTAGACTAGTTATGCTTTGAGGAAGGCATGACCGGTTTCTCAACAGGCAGCAGTTGTAAAGTGCTATGAGATTCCCACTTATTTAGGACATTATCAGATTAATATTTCACTCCGTTCTTGATACCTTACCTAACCCGCAAGGTCGGTGCTGCATTTGGTTTTCAACGGCTGCCTTTCAGGTCAACAGAAGTCCGCTGGATATCGAAATAGCCTCGAACCCATATAGTGGATGTAAACTCTATGTAAGGGTTAGGTACGAACACGAAGTCAAAATGTGGTGAAAACAAAAAGAATAACTCACAGTAGGTCCCGAAGATGCGTTGGTTTGTAGTCCCATCGCAATGAACGAAAGTATTTTCACTGGGTTCGATCCAACAACCTGCCCCAAAGGGACTTTGAAGTCACGGAGGAAATAATCGTAGTGACAAGTGAATTCATAAATTTGATTAAATGAATGGTTGATTCTGTTAGCTTTTAATTTCGCGAAAATCAGGGCACAGACGTCATGAGGCGGAGGAAGAGCACACGGCTTGTGATCTAGAATCGGTGTATTTGCGATTCACATGGCTTACATACAAGGTGTACATGTAAACTTGAGGAAAATGAAAAATGCGGAAAACAAAATGGATTATTACAAAATGCTGTACGAACGCTACGGAAATCTCTTTTAGAGTGTTGATTAGGATATGAGAAAGACATTACTACGTGGTATCTGCAAACCGGACAGGAAGTTTACGCGACCCGTCATGACCTATACCTCGACGTGGTGGTCGCCCTTGTGTGCTGTTTTCATCCGGCGGGCAATGCTGATTAGAACTTCAGTCCTTCGTGGTGCAACTTTGCCAGACAGAGCGAAGGGGAACAGTCAGACGAAGAGCAGTTACACTCATTGGATTGTATGTCACACTACTGACCGCGTGGGAGTGCTTAGGTGGCAACGAACGATCTTATGGGCACAACTTTTTTCACAGTTGAGGTACTGCTGTCTTCCCTATCAGGAAGGGGGTTAGAAAAGGTACTCTCAAACAAAGAACACTCCGATTACCCAGCGGGTGACCGTGACCGCCGGCGTGTTATCTGATACGGTGGAAAATGACCCGGTATCAACCAGAAGCCGTGTGGCTTCGAGTACATCCACGACGCGCAGCAGTGTTCGGAATCACACGTCATCATCATCATCATCATAGACAGCAATACATCAGTGGTTAACACTAGTGCTTAACTGCCACACAACCATGAAGAAACAGCAAACCCTATATAGAAAGACCGAGAAGGAAAAAGAAGGGGACGGGAAGGGACCTAACTACTGAAAAAGACTACGTCCCTATTCAAACATTCAGCATCAAGGTGCCTACACCTTGCAAACAACACAACCGAGCTGCAAGTGAGAGTAAGGCGTCATCAGCGAGAC
>QNGE01003638.1:3677-18957 GCA_008508345.1 Paragonimus westermani | reverse complement strand
GAAGTCCATTTCGAGTGCAATTCTGGCGCACCTTGTAGACACAGGGCACCAAATCTCCCCAGAAGTGGCTTTCCAGCCCATTTACCGCCTGCCCAGCCGTCAATCTAGAGGAGTAAAATTTCGTATTCTGGCCACCGCGGAAGCGATCGGAATCCGGTTGCGCAATCCACAGTTGTGCGCTCAGAAGAAATTTGTTCAGACCCTACGGTTACCATGGCCCCCCATTACCCACTTGACAACTCCGGAGGTCAATTTTGTCACCCAATTGTCGTCCAAGTCACAACCGTTTGATGTAGTTATGTGACTAATTGCTCTTGATTTCTTCTCGCTTGACAACCGTGATGGTATGAAATGTTACGTAATTGGCACGATGATGAATAACCGAAAACAGACTGTTCGCCAAAATCACCTTTGTCTTCTTATGAACTCATGGGTCTATTCAAATCATATCCATCTCTGTTGCACATTGCTTTGCAGAAACACGAGTGACCATCTTTTTTCAAGTATGGAGCACATGTCTGTAGGTTTGCGTTCAGCAGAGAACTTGCCTGCGTCACAAGGATACACGCAAAATAGTCTGCTGGAAATTTCCACAGTATTCTACTGAGTAATGTCAACCTACCGTTAGGCCTCTTTGCCGGTGCTGGCGCACTGGTGTTAGGACAGGGATTCACCAATAGTAGTACCAAAGTCTTTTCCTGGGCAATTGACAGTAAGTGGATGCCTACCAATCCGGTGGATTTGTCACTCTTGTGCAGTATGTGCATGATTTTCGAATTACTAACTTTGAAAGATAGACTCCTTTCCATCGACTACCGATTCACTGCATCGAGGTGTCGTCGTGGGAGAGGAGTCTTCCAGTGGGCGTAGAGTACTTCACCCCTTAATATCACCTGCACACGTGAGCGAGGGGGTTTAAAAACGGCTGGTAATTCGTTTACGAATTCTAGAAACAAAAAGAGGTCGGGTGTGGAACTTTTCGGGACACTCGCTGGAGCCTCTTAGGTGGCCTACGGCTCACCCCTGACACGCACAGTGTACATCCTGTCTGACAGTCGGTTTTGAATCAGTCTACACAGCTGGCTGCTGAAACTCAGAGCTGTCAGCCAACTAAGTGGAACACCATAATTTAATGTTTCGATCAAGTTGTGTTATTCCCAATCTGTTCATCAATAACATGTTAAACACGACGCCCAAACTGTTCAACTTCATTCGTACTACAATTGGTGCGGATATCTTACAACCATGAATTAACATTTCGAAAGCCTTCGTGAAGTCTGGGAAGGAAACATACTTCGTAGTGATCTACTGCAGCCATGTCTCAGGAGTCTGCTGCACGAATATTCTTGTCAGATTCCTTGCTGGTGATTTGTTGGGTGGTCAGTGGTTTAGCGGTGTACCCCAAATGTATCATCTATTAAGCTTACCATTGATTTGATGGAATACGGGGCAGTGTTATTGAGTGAGAGTTACTTACATCGAATCTGTTCGTATTTTTAGATGGGCCACACAATACTGTGCTTCCAAGTACTGAGCGGGGTGAGTGGGATATGTGAGTCATCAGATAAATGGTGTAACGGACAAGCGCGTTTCCGGTTATCCATTATCAGGCCAAATTTACAACATTTATATAGAATGGAGTTATCAGGGGAAAGCGAACAAAAAATAGCAGGTTCAGGTTAGGTCAGACACATCATAGGCACGCAGGGTGACGACGTTTTGATAACACCATGTCACAGTTATGAAGCAACTGGAACCATGGCGATTTGATTGGTCTCGATATGGATGGTCGGTCATGGCAACTTCAATGCCCGAATAAAGCGCTTCTGTGCGCACAAAGGCGGATTGTTCAGTGGAAATTCAAATCACATTAGCCATGGCCAAAATTCGGCATCTGACAGCTTTTGAGTGAATGCCGCTGACTAGGTAAATCGGACGAAAAGAGAAGACCAGTTTGACGGTGAGATTTGTATCAACGAGGTGTGCAACATCTGTGCCGTTTATCATCTTGATGATTGTTGCAGGCTGGATGACGCTCATTTGAATGTTTAGATTAGCGTCTGGTCGTGCGATCCACGTAACTAGTTCCACGGGAATGAATAANTGTTTAGATTAGCGTCTGGTCGTGCGATCCACGTAACTAGTTCCACGGGAATGAATAAATGAACACAGGGCTGAAGTGAAGTTGAAACAGACACCTAGATTGGCAGCATAGAATGTTCCATTGGTAGTTGTGTTTAGTCTCCTAGTGATTGTTTCTGCAAGTGTCTTCCCTCTGAACGGTATTGAAATAAATACTGCCCTCTTTTCCACTAGGGTCATTTTATTCTGTTTCTCGCAACATTGCATAGTCTTGTCTAAAAGCGTTCTGGGTAGCCATTTTGGGATAACAGTGTGCATAGAAACGTTAGTTCATCGCAGTCCGTATCCCATGTGTATGGTTGTACTAGACACACAGTTTGTGAGATTTCTCTTCTGCTTTAGAGAAACGAAGCTGCTGAAATGGATATAGTGACCATTCCAGGTCTCTTTCCTGTAGATTTTACGTTAAACCGATCCATCAGCACGTTGTTGGATGAGTACGTTCAGGAAAACTAGCTGACTTTTACATTCAGCCTAAACAATTATCGTCCGGTTAGGCTTAGCCTGCTGATTGTGTTGATGACTTCAAAGGAGACTCGTAAGCAATGTTTTGGCGGCTTCTTCCTGATGGGTTAATCGAGAGGGATGATGAGCATTTCGTGTGACTATGTTGTGTTTAAAAGCCTAGATGTCTGTATGCTCCCATCAGAACTATAACAACTGTTTACTTTTTTTACTGACGACATATAGCATGAATTCAACGGAGGACCATGTCGCCAAATAAAGGGTATGGCAATGAGATCCCCGTTGGACACATTTGTTCATAAACGGCTGACAGGAGACATGATTCTCACCTTCAAAATCATGACCACAAAGAATCACCCAAATCAAAACCCAAGGCTGGTGGATACCACCAAATAAACTGTCACAGGTCCAAGCCAAACTTGGTGAGTAGCCACCTACTTTTCAGCAACAGCTCCATTTTCTAAGCTTGCCCGATTTCGAACGCCCATCCCGCAATAGCTGCGGGGCTACTACTCTTGAAACGTCCAGGTATCTTGGTATCTGGCTCTTATCAGGATGGCCGCTGGGGACTTTGTACTCCTACTAAAATATCCAGCTCTCAACGTTTATGTATGTGTATGTCATTTCTAGCGTATACGGGTGCGCTAGCGGTCTGATTGTCCTTGTGTGCATCATCATCTCAGGTCTAATCACTGCAAAACCATCGCTGAGGTCACAGCAGTTTGTATTGATCGGTTTATCACAGGTTGTCTTTGATTACACCGCAGGGTGAAGAAAAATCATTGTGGCTACATATAGAACGATATATGTAACAGCGTAACCTTCGTATGTCACATATGGTAGCGAAAACAGTAGCCAAACTGCCAGTAATACCCACTTGATGTCGAATGTGCCGTTCCAAATCACACGAATTTTGTGCGTGATATCATAATTTTACTAGGTTTACAACAGTTATGGTTTCTTGGGACTAATACTAACCTTTATGCTGTAAAGCATTCGGTAGGCGTACGCGAGAGCCAGAATTGGACGTTGCTGTTTATGTGTGATTGGCGCAATTAATTCATTGTACTTCAACTGACATCAAATGTTTACCTGACAACACCATCTTTCTGCATGTTTTTTTTGTCGTATCAATCATTCTCTTCCTCCTCTGGTTCGTGCATTGTGATACTGTATTCTCATGTAATCTCTCATTGTCTCTACGCAGTGTTTGGCAGTAGCACTTCTGCGTTCAGTTAGAACTTTCAAAATCTTTACACTCACCCTTCATGGCATGTCGCAATGCGCAACCCTTAAAAGCTTTTCTACCCTTTCTACTTGCGTAAGTCATGTGCAATTCCAATTCGTTGCCTATGAATCCCCTCATACACCGACGAACAAGTCGTCGTGCGGAAGGTGGACTTGGCCTACGGGAGTAGTTCATCTAGAACAGCAGGTTTAATTTGGGATAGACCTAATGTTGAAGTAGTTGACTGCGTCAGTGTTTGATGACTGTTATTCGTTAATGGAGCGTTGGTGGCTACGTTCCCTGATCTATTTATTCACTTATCATTGATTCGCCGCCTTACGTTTGAATTCATTAAACCGATTACGAGCTATTCTTACCGTCTGATATTACCACTCAAGTTGTGCTCGTGAGAGATCATTTCTCCTATAAGTACTTGTATTGATGTACCATTGAATCTTGATACCGTATGCATGTAAAGCTTCTTTTCGCGTAGTTTTTATTCCATAACTTCCCTCACCGGACATGTTTTTATATGTACCCATTTAGTGCGTACGTGCACAGACGAGAATTGAAATTACAGGTANCGGATTGGAACCGCGTTGGTCAAAGTCCCGGTAACAGACAAGTTCGTTTTACGGTCGACTGGCCGACGGTGTCCTGTGTCGACTAGCAGCTCGAAGTGCTCGAGAAAATCGATGCCGATGATTGACATTTGGACGTCTGCCGCGGTGAAAAACCATCGAAAAGAGCGGCAAAGGCCTAAGTTCAATGTGTGAGAACTCTGGTCATAAAGAGTAATAGGTATGCCGTTTGCTACGCGTAAGGTTGACTGTGCCTGCCTAGAAGCCGACCGAGTGGCTTTTTTTCCGCTCACGTGAAGGTAATTGCGGGAGCGAGATTCGAGTGCTGATCACCTGGATCTGGCGTGTGAGTTCGTTCACACGGCCGGTCAGGAGTGCCAGTGGTTCCGGCGCTGAAGCGGATATTTGGGAAACCTGTTTTCCGTATGTCTCCAAGATACGATAAGCTGTATCAGCCCACTGCGGCAGGGCCACTTGAGGGTTGGCGCTAAAAATATTTTGCATATCCTTAGGGAGTCGCTGGATCCATAACCCCTTCAACAAGTACTCCTCGGGCTGAGTCGAGCCTGCGAGGCGTTGCATATGCCGTAGAAGTTGCGAAGGCTTCTGGTCGCCTAACTCGGTAAAACTCAGCAGCTGGGCGATGCGTTGATGGTCTGAAAGACCAATGCGCTTGATAATGGCTTCCTTAAGCTGCTCATGTGGTATAACGAAGTCTGGAAGCCCCAAGATGTCGTACACCTCGTCTACGACGTGAGGCCGAAGAGCAGCAACCACACTGCGGAACTTCGTTAGTTCCACGGTGATGTTCCTCAACGCAAAAATGGCTCCTAGCTGTGTAAACCAGCTTCGAGGACTGTTCTCCTTAAAAGGTGCGATAGGGACTGAAATAGCACTGACGAAAACGCCTGGTGGATCAAAAACGCGTTCTTGCATAGTCAGAAAAACGAAATATACGTGCGAAAAAAATAAAGATGTTACCAGTTTTAGTGCGTACGTGCACAGACGAGAATTGAAATTACAGGTAATTGCGGGGGCCAAAAATACATTATACGATAATAACAAATGGTCTCGGTCAGCTCTAGACGACACCGATACGCGAAATTGCTAGGGAGGCTAAGGTTCCGACCGTTGAGCGCGCGAGCAAGCCAGAGAAGGTGTATGGTGCGCTTGGGACGCATACGCCGGCAAGCATGCAAACGAACAAACGCGATCTCATGCATCGGGCAGACGGCAGGCAAAGATCCTTAAGGTCCTGTGTACAATGTTAGCTAAGATTTTGGGAAGGTTTTACCACATCGTACAGCAGGCAGACCGGGGTTATCTCCAGCTCACTACACATTCCCCTCCTGAAGGGTACTGCGAACGCAATCCTTGGATCTACGTGAGGACCAACTGTGGCCAGCCACTCTTGGCCTGGTCACGTTTATGCTGCACCAGTTTTTGGTTGGATCTGCAATTCCTGGACGCCGCAGGTGGAGGATTACTAGTGCCAACAGTTCCTAGCGAGCTCTCACTTGAGTGTCCTCTCCTACGGTGTCGAAACGAATGGGGGAGTTGAGAGTTCGCATGTCGTGGTCTTCGATCGATCCAGAAAGTGAGCGCGTGCACGGAAATAGAAAGTAATATATGTAAGGTTGGGCACATATACAAATGGCAAACTTACCTGGCAGAAATAAATATACGGACATGTACCGAAACGCTTTTGTTGGTTTTCAAAATAAATGGTTTGCGACTTTTTTGGGTTTTCAAAAGCTTTTTCGATTTTTTGCTTCTTCGTAATGCTGAAATAAAACAGGACCTAACGAATCTTTGTCATCTACCAGACGCTCAGGTCAATGCACCCTACGACCCGAACGTGTTACGGTAGATGTTGGCGTTGTCGGCGATGTTGTGTCCGAAGATGACGCTCCCGGATAAGGCTGTTCAAATGCTGTTGCATGCCTGACCACGGGATACAGAGGAGCATTGGGGGTTTCCTCAGTCCTTTCAAAGTAGGCGGGCTTCAGGCGGTCAATACTGATGGTGTCTTTAATACCCTGGCGCTCGAGTACGTAAAAGCGGTCCTTCCGTTGAACTACCTTCAATGGACCTTCGTCAGGTCGCTTGAGAGAGCGTCGTGAACCATCCACGCGAACAAACCCGTGTGTGTAGTCGTGGGTGTCTTGGGGAGTGTCCGCGACGCGGAGGCGGCGCTATGCAAAGCAAGTTGCTTGACGTAGGAAGCATCGTATCTGGGTGCGTCTGTGGCTGTCGAGAAGTGATCAACAGGAAGACGCAAAGGTTGGACATGGAGTTCGGCGCTGGAACGTGAAGGTGGGTCTTGTGAGCTGCGCGTATGCCCAGCAAAACCATTGGCAGGGCTCTCGTCCAATGAATTGCACTGACGACTGCAAGGACTGCTTTTAGTTGTTGAGGAAAGCGTTCGACCATGCCGTTCGCAGCCGGATGGTATGCCGTAATCCGTGTGCGGTGGCATTCAAGTGCGCTCAACGTCTGCGCAAAAGAACAGCTTCCGAACCGTGAGGTGCTACCAAACGCTCAACAAATGCGCGTGTTACGGCCTCCAAGCGGACGTCGGGTAAAGGAATTGCCTTTGGTCATCGCGTAAAACGGTCTACCATCGTCAGTATATAGGTCATGCCATTCGAAGGTGGAGAAGGACCTACAATATCGATGTGAAGGTGCGCGAATCAAGAGGTAATCGAAGGTTATCAGCCAATCGGGGCCGATACGTGGCGGTGTATCTCAGCTTATTGACAAGCTAGGCAAGATCGCGCCCATGTGCAAAGATCCGTTTGCATACCGAGCCAGACGTACCTATCAAAAACAGGTTTGACCGCGGCCCGGATGCCAGGATGGGCAATGTTTTGTAGTGTGTTAAACACGCGACGTCGTAAGGCTGGAGGTACGATTGGACGAGGGTGTCCAGCGGAGGTATCACATAAAATCGTTCCCGGTGCTGTCAGTAGTGAAAGATCAGCGAGATGTAATGATGAATGCTGGCAGGAAGTGTGAAGATTGTTTTCCGCGCGTTGTGCTTCAGCCATAGCTGACAAGTCGATAACGTCGTGGCCAACAAGTGCTGATACGCGTGACAGAGCGTCAGCCACAACGTTGTCACTGCCGGAGACGAGTCGGACGTCTGTATAGAACTGCGAGATGAAATCAAGGTGGCGTACTTCGCGGGGTGAATGGCGTTTGGGACGACTGCGCGAGGTGTATACCAACGGTTTTTGATCGGTGGAGATCACAAATTGGCGGCCTTCGAGGGCGTATCGAAAGTGAGGAAGGGCCGAGTAGATTCCTAGTAACTCACGACCGAAAGTGCTGTAACTCGTTTCGGCGGGTAACAGCCGTCTGTAGAAAAATGAAAGCGGTCTCCAGGTGCCATCGACGAACTGTTGGAGTACGGCGCCAACAGCTGTGTCTGAAGCGTCTGCAGCTATGCTCGTGGTGGCGTTAGCGTCGAAATGGTGAAGCATCAATGCGTCGGCTAGCACGTCTTTGGTGCGGTCGAACGAGTCGACGGCTGCTTCTGACAACTGGACGTTGCAGTTGAAACGGCCACGGAGTAAGTCGGTCAAAGGCTGCACGATTTTTGCGCAATGCGGGATGAAACGGCGGTAATAGTTGACCGTGCCGTTGAAACGACGGACAGCGGCGAACGTTGTAGGGCGTGGACAGTCGCGAATCGCTTGTACCCTGACGGTCAGCGGCCGAATGCCGTGCTGATCGACGTGATGTCCTAAGGACTCTACTGCTGGTTGACCGAAAACGCATTTATCCGAATTCTCAGTGACGTTACACGCTGCAAGTCGTTCGAAGAGCAATCGCAGACGATTCTGGTGCTCTTCTTTGACGGCGCTCGCCACCAAAAGATTGTCGATGTAGAAATGGACAAAGTCGAAACCTCTTGTGACGTCGTCAATAAATCGTTGAAACGTTCGAGCAGCGCTCCAGAGAACAAATGGCATGCGCAGAAATTCGAACAATCCGAATGGCGTAATTACCGCGGTTTCGGCGACATCGTCTGCGGCAACTGGGATCTGGTGGTAGGCATGAACCATATCGAGATTCGAGAACACACGGGTGCCTTTCAGGCTAGCCNCCGCAGGGTGAAGAAAAATCATTGTGGCTACATATAGAACGATATATGTAACAGCGTAACCTTCGTATGTCACATATGGTAGCGAAAACAGTAGCCAAACTGCCAGTAATACCCACTTGATGTCGAATGTGCCGTTCCAAATCACACGAATTTTGTGCGTGATATCATAATTTTACTAGGTTTACAACAGTTATGGTTTCTTGGGACTAATACTAACCTTTATGCTGTAAAGCATTCGGTAGGCGTACGCGAGAGCCAGAATTGGACGTTGCTGTTTATGTGTGATTGGCGCAATTAATTCATTGTACTTCAACTGACATCAAATGTTTACCTGACAACACCATCTTTCTGCATGTTTTTTTTGTCGTATCAATCATTCTCTTCCTCCTCTGGTTCGTGCATTGTGATACTGTATTCTCATGTAATCTCTCATTGTCTCTACGCAGTGTTTGGCAGTAGCACTTCTGCGTTCAGTTAGAACTTTCAAAATCTTTACACTCACCCTTCATGGCATGTCGCAATGCGCAACCCTTAAAAGCTTTTCTACCCTTTCTACTTGCGTAAGTCATGTGCAATTCCAATTCGTTGCCTATGAATCCCCTCATACACCGACGAACAAGTCGTCGTGCGGAAGGTGGACTTGGCCTACGGGAGTAGTTCATCTAGAACAGCAGGTTTAATTTGGGATAGACCTAATGTTGAAGTAGTTGACTGCGTCAGTGTTTGATGACTGTTATTCGTTAATGGAGCGTTGGTGGCTACGTTCCCTGATCTATTTATTCACTTATCATTGATTCGCCGCCTTACGTTTGAATTCATTAAACCGATTACGAGCTATTCTTACCGTCTGATATTACCACTCAAGTTGTGCTCGTGAGAGATCATTTCTCCTATAAGTACTTGTATTGATGTACCATTGAATCTTGATACCGTATGCATGTAAAGCTTCTTTTCGCGTAGTTTTTATTCCATAACTTCCCTCACCGGACATGTTTTTATATGTACCCATTTAGTGCGTACGTGCACAGACGAGAATTGAAATTACAGGTAATTGCGGGGGCCAAAAATACATTATACGATAATAACAAATGGTCTCGGTCAGCTCTAGACGACACCGATACGCGAAATTGCTAGGGAGGCTAAGGTTCCGACCGTTGAGCGCGCGAGCAAGCCAGAGAAGGTGTATGGTGCGCTTGGGACGCATACGCCGGCAAGCATGCAAACGAACAAACGCGATCTCATGCATCGGGCAGACGGCAGGCAAAGATCCTTAAGGTCCTGTGTACAATGTTAGCTAAGATTTTGGGAAGGTTTTACCACATCGTACAGCAGGCAGACCGGGGTTATCTCCAGGTCACTACACCCCGGTTTCACTATCTTCTGAACGCTTTACCATTGGGTGACTACTGCTTTTGGTCATATTTGTGCGAACCATCAATCCGAGAACTTTTTTTTCGAAGTCTGTTGTTTTCTTTCTCTTAACATTAGCACCTTCTTAATAGTAAGCTCGTCAATACGACTGTCTTCCCTTTGAATCCGAGTCGGTTGTATGACGGGCTCAGCATTGAAGGACGCTCGTTATTAGGCGTTGTTCGAACAACCACCGGTAGTCCGCGATCAACACCTACCATAACCTTTCTGTACTACTGTCTCTACAAGTCGCTCTCCAGTCCCCTACATCGCCAGTCTCCCCTACCTCCCGCGCGGGTAACATGTGAGCGCGTATGCCATGATCCCTCCGCCCAGCAAAGTATCCTGCAATCATCCGACATCCTTCTCGATGCCCTCTTATGAACGTAAACTCTTTCACGACATGATTCGAGGTCAGTGTATTATTGATGATTCTTCTGTTTTTCACGAGGGTAACTCGAAATCTGGCCTAAATTTCCACGCTGTCAATATCCATTCATATTTTTGCTTCTTTGGTGCCCAGTGCATCAAAAAATTATATACACTCTATGATATTCGCTGTCGAATAGCATAACTCATTGCGTATTGTATTATTCGTGTTCTATAGTATCCGTATTATTTTCAAGCCTCGTGTTTCCTTTTCATTAACAGCTGTCATCTTTACTCACAGACCATAACACAATGACACACACAAGATCCAGCAGCATTGGCGGATCGGAGGTATCAAATGCTTGTGATCGTTTCGACCGCCGCATGACTGTTCAGAACGGTATGCATTGCCAGACGTGCCTGCACTGGTACCACTTTGAGTGTACTGACCTCGAGGAGGACCAGTACGCCTTGCTAACTTCTTCAAAAAAGTCATTTATCTGTATGAGCTGGCTATTTCCAGGAAGCTGCACCCCAGTCAAGGCCACCCTGGATCCTCTGCTCGTCATCCCGGGTGAGCTGAAATCGAAAACCTGTAAATGTGACTGCAAGACCTCTAAGAATATAAGCGCACAGATAGTCACGGTAGAAAAAGCCCTGGGTGATACTCAGAGAGCTTTATCTGACATGAATACAGAACTGAGCTCGTTGAATGGGTACATTGTCTTTCCCTCCCAGGCGCGCCGGCTGCTCACAAGGCAGTGGCTTAGTTTACTGTTCAAATTGAGTAAGTCGCGACAAGGTTGAAGGATAGGGCGTTCCAAGAAGGAAGGCTTGTTTTGTGGGGACGATTCTGGACCACACTTTCTCCAGGAGAACACACCAGAGCGGTGCTGATCGCCTGTTTCCCTCCGAAGTTTACGAAAATGGTCTCTGCTAAAGGACTTCACTCCAAAGCTACTAGGAAGACACAGTACTCCGTGTGACGTTACTCGCAAACATTAGGACAGAAGAAGTACTGGACAAATCGGCTGAACTAAAGAGAAACCACGTTAACCTCAGGGGAGTCTTGCTCACTGCAGGAGCGGCAGAAGCACTATCAGATTGTTAGAACAAGGTCGTGCATCAAGTCTGACGCCAAACTCCAGGCAAGCGTGAAAATGCTTAGCCCAACTCTCAAGAGGTGACCAGTGTCCTCGGATGGACCACACCAAGCACCCACATCAGAGGCTACTTCCACCATCCCCTTGGAAGGTGAGGCGCATGTGGCGATGCAAGGGGCCGGGGGAGCAGATCCCAAAGGTGTTAAAGATCATCACTCTTATCCCAGAACCCCACTCATCTCACTCCATAAAACTTCCGTTAGGAAATACTTCATCCCTAAGCCTTATAGCCCAGTGAGTTTGCTGGGATACCCCTTGCATCCAAAATGGCCCATATTTGTTTCATTCCGGCGGCTCGCTCCTCGGCTGGATAGGGGCCATTCCGTCCTATATTCTCTTCCTATCTACAACCCCATTCGAATTTTCGGGGGTGAAAAACTGCAAATCACTCTCCAGAAGCTCTGAAAGCAAGAGCGGTCGAAAGATCGTCAACCTTGATTTAACAAAAGCGGAAGAAGCGACCCACGGGGACGCTCACATATGCCCAGGATGTAATGAAATGGCCACCATCCCCCAAGAGGGCTCACGAAACTATACCGCGAGTTACGCAGCCTCCCTTGCTACTGAGACTTTTCTCAAACTCTTCATCGTGCACGTCTGCCTCTTTTCGCACCCAGAAAAACTGGAACGTAGACCTAAAGTGCGCGTACAACAACCGGCCGAGCCTTCTGGACAAACTAACATAAATCAGACAGCTGGTCCACAACACTGGCCCTCACGTTTTTGCTTTAACAGAGACCTGGCTTTCCGCGGATATCAGCGATAATGAANAGCGAGATGTAATGATGAATGCTGGCAGGAAGTGTGAAGATTGTTTTCCGCGCGTTGTGCTTCAGCCATAGCTGACAAGTCGATAACGTCGTGGCCAATAAGTGCTGATACGCGTGACAGAGCGTCAGCCACAACGTTGTCACTGCCGGAGACGAGTCGGACGTCTGTATAGAACTGCGAGATGAAATCAAGGTGGCGTACTTCGCGGGGTGAATGGCGTTTGGGACGACTGCGCGAGGTGTATACCAACGGTTTTTGATCGGTGGAGATCACAAATTGGCGGCCTTCGAGGGCGTATCGAAAGTGAGGAAGGGCCGAGTAGATTCCTAGTAACTCACGACCGAAAGTGCTGTAACTCGTTTCGGCGGGTAACAGCCGTCTGTAGAAAAATGAAAGCGGTCTCCAGGTGCCATCGACGAACTGTTGGAGTACGGCGCCAACAGCTATGTCTGAAGCGTCTGCAGCTATGCTCGTGGTGGCGTTAGCGTCGAAATGGTGAAGCATCAATGCGTCGGCTAGCACGTCTTTGGTGCGGTCGAACGAGTCGACGGCTGCTTCTGACAACTGGACGTTGCAGTTGAAACGGCCACGGAGTAAGTCGGTCAAAGGCTGCACGATTTTTGCGCAATGCGGGATGAAACGGCGGTAATAGTTGACCGTGCCGTTGAAACGACGGACAGCGGCGAACGTTGTAGGGCGTGGAAAGTCGCGAATCGCTTGTACCCTGACGGTCAGCGGCCGAATGCCGTGCTGATCGACGTGATGTCCTAAGGACTCTACTGCTGGTTGACCGAAAACGCATTTATCCGAATTCTCAGTGACGTTACACGCTGCAAGTCGTTCGAAGAGCAATCGCAGACGATTCTGGTGCTCTTCTTTGACGGCGCTCGCCACCAAAAGATTGTCGATGTAGAAATGGACAAAGTCGAAACCTCTTGTGACGTCGTCAATAAATCGTTGAAACGTTCGAGCAGCGCTCCAGAGAACAAATGGCATGCGCAGAAATTCGAACAATCCGAATGGCGTAATTACCGCGGTTTCGGCGACATCGTCTGCGGCAACTGGGATCTGGTGGTAGGCATGAACCATATCGAGATTCGAGAACACACGGGTGCCTTTCAGGCTAGCCGTGATGTCCTGAACATGCGGAATGGTGTACCTGTTCGGTGCCGTGGTGTTGTTAAGCGCGCGATAATCTCCTCATGGGCGCCGGTCTCCTGACTTTTTCGGCACCACATGAAGAGGTGAAACCCAGGGGCTGTCCGACGGGCGAATGATCGAAAGCTCGAGCATGTGTTCGAACTCGGCGCGCGCTATCTTCAGCTTATCCGGTGTTGGACGACGGGCTTTAGCGAACACCGGCGGGCCAGTAGTGACGATGTGATGCTGCGTTGCTCCAATCACTGGCGGCAGAGAGGTCGGCTGTCTGAAGACCGCCGGAAATTGTTCGACAAGAGGAGCGTAAGTGCTCGTGATAACCGGGTGATACACGGGACGGATTGGAACCGCGTTGGTCAAAGTCCCGGTAACAGACAAGTTCGTTTTACGGTCGACTGGCCGACGGTGTCCTGTGTCGACTAGCAGCTCGAAGTGCTCGAGAAAATCGATGCCGATGATTGACATTTGGACGTCTGCCGCGGTGAAAAACCATCGAAAAGAGCGGCAAAGGCCTAAGTTCAATGTGTGAGAACTCTGGTCATAAAGAGTAATAGGTATGCCGTTTGCTACGCGTAAGGTTGACTGTGCCTGCCTAGAAGCCGACCGAGTGGCTTTTTTTCCGCTCACGTGAAGGTAATTGCGGGAGCGAGATTCGAGTGCTGATCACCTGGATCTGGCGTGTGAGTTCGTTCACACGGCCGGTCAGGAGTGCCAGTGGTTCCGGCGCTGAAGCGGATATTTGGGAAACCTGTTTTCCGTATGTCTCCAAGATACGATAAGCTGTATCAGCCCACTGCGGCAGGGCCACTTGAGGGTTGGCGCTAAAAATATTTTGCATATCCTTAGGGAGTCGCTGGATCCATAACCCCTTCAACAAGTACTCCNGAGTGGCTTTTTTTCCGCTCACGTGAAGGTAATTGCGGGAGCGAGATTCGAGTGCTGATCACCTGGATCTGGCGTGTGAGTTCGTTCACACGGCCGGTCAGGAGTGCCAGTGGTTCCGGCGCTGAAGCGGATATTTGGGAAACCTGTTTTCCGTATGTCTCCAAGATACGATAAGCTGTATCAGCCCACTGCGGCAGGGCCACTTGAGGGTTGGCGCTAAAAATATTTTGCATATCCTTAGGGAGTCGCTGGATCCATAACCCCTTCAACAAGTACTCCTCGGGCTGAGTCGAGCCTGCGAGGCGTTGCATATGCCGTAGAAGTTGCGAAGGCTTCTGGTCGCCTAACTCGGTAAAACTCAGCAGCTGGGCGATGCGTTGATGGTCTGAAAGACCAATGCGCTTGATAATGGCTTCCTTAAGCTGCTCATGTGGTATAACGAAGTCTGGAAGCCCCAAGATGTCGTACACCTCGTCTACGACGTGAGGCCGAAGAGCAGCAACCACACTGCGGAACTTCGTTAGTTCCACGGTGATGTTCCTCAACGCAAAAATGGCTCCTAGCTGTGTAAACCAGCTTCGAGGACTGTTCTCCTTAAAAGGTGCGATAGGGACTGAAATAGCACTGACGAAAACGCCTGGTGGATCAAAAACGCGTTCTTGCATAGTCAGAAAAACGAAATATACGTGCGAAAAAAATAAAGATGTTACCAGTTTTAGTGCGTACGTGCACAGACGAGAATTGAAATTACAGGTAATTGCGGGGGCCAAAAATACATTATACGATAATAACAAATGGTCTCGGTCAGCTCTAGACGACACCGATACGCGAAATTGCTAGGGAGGCTAAGGTTCCGACCGTTGAGCGCGCGAGCAAGCCAGAGAAGGTGTATGGTGCGCTTGGGACGCATACGCCGGCAAGCATGCAAACGAACAAACGCGATCTCATGCATCGGGCAGACGGCAGGCAAAGATCCTTAAGGTCCTGTGTACAATGT
>QNGE01003637.1:51885-79149 GCA_008508345.1 Paragonimus westermani | reverse complement strand
TCAAGTCCGGTATCTCTTTTTGAAAGAGGTTATCTGTGAAATTCATCCAAATGTGGATGCAAATTTGTTCGAAATGTGGACATGAATTGACGAAGTGAAAGATCTGATAGATTTCGTCAGGACATCCATCGCCCTTGTGACATTTGAAAGTCGTACAAATAAATTACAATGAACTGTCACATAACCTAATATATACTTCATGGCGCTGTCTTTGCAGGAGTTAATCAAAAATAATGTTCTGGGAAAGGAAACTACCATTATGCCTGAAAGTGTAAAATCACTTAGGCAGCGATGAGCTTAGCTTTCCGACATTATGTCAGTATGTATAGTTGTTTACAGTACCTTCAGTCTTCTGATTCAGTTTACATTTCCTACCTGGGGAAATTTCCGCGAATTAAGTCCATCAAAATCTACAAAGAATCGGCATCGAAAGATGAAGGAAAGAAGTTCATGGGGATACAATGTCTCCTCGAAGGTTTCAGAAAAACAGGTTACCGCCTCCATGTAGAGTTCCTTCTCTGATAGCATACTCCTGCTCATTCACTTGCGAAATAGGGTGAACGCTCAAATTGATTTGTGCTGAATGCGATTAGGACATTCAGCTTGCAAACGGCCATCCGGAGACCTAGGTCAGCAACGACAGAAAAGTATCAAGGTACAACCCAGCGATAACCAGTTCTCAGTCTCTCCGACTTGGCGGTCAAACTTATGTGCAATATTGATTTAAAGATCTAGCTCAGCTAGGAATTTGATCAGCCTAGACCTGTTCACAAAAGATGAAAAGCGATTGAAAAACTCTCAGAAAAGCCCATTTTTTCATCCCAAACCGCCTCATAGTTCAAGAAAACGATTTTATTGAATCAGAATGAGTGGAAATCCACTGAACAACCTTGGTGTGATCTCCGCTATTTTTTTACATGTCCGACGTTTATTCCGCCACGCTTGCTGGTGGCTTAGTGAATTTAACTACTACGTTTAGTAATTTCCCTTTAGTCATCTGATTCGAGATTGTTTGTGTGCCATCACGCACTGATCAAACACCGTGTATTCACCCCTCCTGTTACACATGTTTTCGAACGGAACAAAGTGGCCTTGTGTATTTGTTTTCGGAGTTGCGTTGAACGTAGTTGACACCAGCAGTTGCGTTAATCACCAGACAAAGTTTTCCCCGTTTCATTTAGCCAAGGACGGAAGATATGAAGTCTTTCAAGTGCGTTTCCGGTGTGTTTTCTCTTGTGGTTACGACAATACTTTACTGTTGAGTAAGCGGGAATGATCAGGTAGTGAAGAGTGTTCCTCGAGGTGTTTTCTAGTTGCAGTACTGCATTCCTCCAAGTTTGCAGAAATGGAGTTAGAAAGGGCATCTTGAAGAAAAATCATTCCGATTGCTTAATCGTTGATTAACTGCTTAGGATGCTTCTCGAAAGCTTAGTGTTGACCTACTCCTATCTAATGCTCGCATCGGTAGTCGGAAGGTGTCTTCAGTGTGTTGATCAGTAAGCCGCTGGATTTTGCTGGGTTCATACTACTGAGTCGGATTTGTAAATCATTGAATCGTTGTTGGGTTCTCGGTAAAACCCTGCTTTCTGTATCCCGCAGCTCGGATTGTTGAAGTAGAGGCCCCACCTGGGGCCCGTTAAGCTAACCAGAGAAAAACCGGCGGACACAGGACGTCACCTGGTAAAACAAAGAACCAGAGTACTCTGTATCATTGAGGAAGGCAGGAACGCCGCACCGTAGTGATCGTGTGAAAGCTGAGCCATCACAGCACTGGTATTTAGCCTTGGGTAGGCCAAGGCACGTCGACTAAGGTAAACTGATAAAAACAGGCGCTAGGTGCATCTTCAAAGATTAATGGTTATCCCACAAGCATTTAGCAGCACAGTGTCCGGTTTGCGGCAATCAGTGAATCACACGGCACCTGCCCTATAATCATGCTCATGGGCCTGCCAATTAGTTGAGGTAGGTATGCGATTTGTCTCAGTTTTTGGCCCAGTCAAACACACCGATGGCACAAAAGACCACGGTACATTTATTTGACAACTGTGAGTAGTAGCATGTTTGCACTCAGCGACTTCAAGACACGGGTTAGGTGGGACTCAGTGGCCTGGTAGAGTGCTTTTTGATTTCAAGCCATTGATGCAGTGGTGTAACAGGGACGGTAAACTTCTGCCCCATCAGTGTGCTATGCATCAGTTACACGACTACGTAATTACCGAAGACGCGGCATTAGCTAACTACGTATAACACATTTGATGCGCGGGGCCCAATGTGCACAGATCATAGACCGATCAGGTCGAGGTTGTTTATTCCGTTTGTTGTGAGCCAGTCGGCCATCCACAGCTGAAATTGAACTAATGGGGAACGAAGACTATGTTCCAGGGTGCACTTGGCATTTGTATTAAAGTAGTCCCAATATTCGTACTCCCTGATGGTATGCGGCAACAAATAAAAAGGCAGATCGCAGCGAACCAAACAGTTTTCGGTAGCAGAACTGTTTGAGCTACTTCAACGATGACAATTCAGTCAACTTGGAGCCCTAGATAAGAGGAGAATATAACGTTTACTATCTTAGTTATGGACCAAAGCAGTTTGGACAAAAAGAGAACACTTCTCAACTCACTAAACTTTTTCATGGAATCAGGGACCACTAGTTGAAAAAGCACGGTCAGCTGGACGAAGTTAAGCTGACCGCCGCCGAAACAGAAGGTTCAGCATTTCGCTTGGTCCGTACTTAGGACCAATAAAGCACGGTATTTCGTGAGCACGATTGGAGGACATCGTGAAGACCAGGAGGAAGCGTTTTAGCACTTTGTATAATCAATTTGCCACTAGTATTCAGTGAACATTCTGTTTGAACGAAACCCTAAATCACTTATTCTCGCCCTGGACCGGGCACAGGCTCAGGAGACCACTGGGCAGCTACAACATGGGAAGGTTATAGGTAAAGAAGGCTTGTCCGAGGAATTGATTCAACATAACTCAAATCTGTAGCGCTGCCTTCTCCAATTGATTCGCCGCAACTCGAAACGGGGAACGGTCCTACAAAAGTGTATAGGTACTTCCACTGTACTTTTGGGCCAAGATAAGTAGAATGAGAAGCGCGTGGATAGCTGTTGGTGACAGTCCGCACAGGCGCTCTGGAAAAGCATATACAATAATCGTGCGCAACCAACTTAATGCCGAAATTTTGTAACCAAAGTTTACCGCTGAGCAGTATGGAGTCCTGAACAGCCTCAGTAATACTGACATGGTGTATGGCGTTCGACAGACCAATCAAAGTGCTGTGGGCACAGCCCGACGTCGTGTGGACCGTTTGTTGACTTTACGAATGTGTTTGATTCCGTGAGCCGTGGAGCATAGTAGACAGTCTTTGGTAAGTTTGGATGTCATTGTAATTAAACCAATTCAAATAAAGTAATGCGTACGGCTGTGCAGATGAAGTTACAATTGTGTTAATCGGCTTTTGATAATTTTGAATTTGGCATTGCCGTGTATTGATCGCAATATCAGCAGCCGCTTTTCAGAAATTGGAGGACGATTTCCAGATGGAATACCACATCAGCAGTGTTGTCTATCAAATGTTTGATAGTTCGGCATTAGAAGCCTCCCTTTTACGTCTAATTTTCGCCTAATTCTCGCACCGAACAGCTGACTATTTGCGCATGACGGAGAAGAGTGGTTGACAATGGCCATGTCCTTCATGACTGTAATAACCAAGTTTGCTTTGGATTTCAGAGGAGTCGAAATACTTCCTTTCTCTTGGTCATTTTCAGACAGAGATGCTGTGCTAACACCTGAAATTCTTATCTTGTCAAGAGGTCTGTTCGTGGGAGTCTAGCTCTAGCCTCGGACATTCGGACATTTTGAAAGACGTGTCTGAACGAACCGTAAAAGCAATAACCAGAGTGTTTGTCTACTGCACGTTGGTACGGCACAGTAGTGAAACTTGGGCATCGTAGCAAATAAATATGCTGCTCTCATTAACAGTGTCTATGGCGTTCCAGATGTTTCGGCGAGAGTATATGGTTGCTAGGAGCCACGGGCGAAACTGAACTCAAGCTAAAGCCTAGCTACCTCCCTTTGTTGGGATACGTTTGTCAGAAGCTTGCCAAGTGGATTGCCAGGCAGCTGTTACATAGGTTTCCATAAACGACTAAGCATATTATTATTGATCAGAAGCCTTCATACCAGGGCGTCATCTCGGCAAGTCTTTCAGGTTGTAATATCGATCTTAGATTCCAGTGAGACGCATCCTCAAACTTGACCGCTTGGACGGGTAAGAGCCGGACAAGTGTCCGAAAGTTCAGTGAACCACGAGTACGCTGCGTGAATAAAATCGTGCGGATAGCGTGAAAACTATGGGCCCCACAGGTGGCACTTTGGCAAATGCCTACATGAATGCATTAGCCTTTACGAGCGGAAGATTATCCAATTATTCACAACAAACTCTCGGTGAAAACAAAGCAAATGCTTTAGACGCAACCAGACCAACACGGTTACTTACGACGCATTGGTTTAGTTAGTATCAACCAGTACTCCTCGTCGCTCGAAACACCAACTGTTTTGCTTTTCAAAAACGGTGCTGTCAGTGTCTTACCGCGTTTTCATTTCCTATGCTTTGTTGGTGCCCTGTATGCCAACGGTTTTGTCTCGTTTCTAATTCAAGAAAATATTTATCTCACTAGTGAAAAGTTTGACGTAAATATATATACAAATAATTTGTTAACCAACATAGTACCGCTGCAGTCTCTATATTTGTTGTCCCCGTGAAAAGGGTTTCATTTTCTCACAAGTTTATCATCTGCCTAACCAGCATTGACCAGTTAGGCTACAAAGAAATGCACTCTTATACATCCCGGTCGTGACAATTTGAATCTTCTCCAGACACAGGCCACGTGAGCAAAACCGCAAGTGGTTCAGCGCAAGCCTCTTGCGTTAGAGGTTGTGCTTGTGTGTCCCTTGCTTAGATCATTGTGACAAGCTAGCTTTGCAACGAACGTCGCCAACCGCCGGCACGAATTATGACATCCTTAGAGTCGCATTCAGCGAAGTTGGTGAATGTCACCCTCCACGTTGAGACATTTGTGACCGCTGAATTTTTTTGCTGGCCCAAGTTAGTGATTATGTACACATCATTGCCGGCTACTTTGCTTAACTTCATTTTATGTAGCTCTCTATTTTTGTCTTCTTGTATCTCTCTTTTGGGACGTTCATTTTCACTATTGCAACAATCGGTTGTACAGAACACGGCTTTCTCAGGTTATCTTCATAGCCGCCTGAGAAAAAATGAGTGAGTGACTGAATACACTAATGGTGCATTCAGTGATCTATGAGTCGAGAACCTTGCAACAATCCAGCGTAAATTAAGGTTTGTTGCTCGTAACTGAAGGATAGTCTGATCATCGATGGAAAATAGACTGGCCAACTGGCAGTACGCAAGATCAGTTAGCGTTTGCAGTTTTTCCGTTTCGTTGGCGTGAGACATTCACGTGAGACATTCAAGAAGAATAATGGTGAGGCTGGTTGCAATCACATTTGTTCAGGTTGTCTGAGACATCGCAGGAAGCAGTTTGTCTGAAGTTCCTGCTCAGCCGTACGGCTGACACATTTGGTTAAACTGACAATATTATCTGAATACTAGTTTTCTAACAATTCGTGTACCTACTCAACTGAGCAGTATGTTGTATCATGACAGATCAAAACGAAATGCTTCATGGTTAAACCGCTACCCACGCTATAGTAACTGACAATAGGCTGCTCAGTATGTGCTCTATTCTTTTCGGGAATCTGTGCCTGCAGGGTATATGTCCGGAAACCATAAGAGAGAGCTACTAATTACACTCAATTCTGTGATTTTTTTCTGTTTTTGCTTGCTTCCGGGAAAAATAACGAAGCATGGCTACAACAGCTATAATAAAAATGTATTGTGGATCCCGTCTTGCTGTCATTTGAATTGCCCTCCTCCTTTAATAAAGTTAGGCTCGTCGATCATGCTAACCAGATTTCCGACAGGATGTTTTGTGAGCTACGTCTATTTTCTTTGGTTGTTTGCAGTAAAACAGCTGTATCGATCAGTAGCATTATCATTTGCGTCGACAGTGAACCGATCTTTAAATTTTCAGCCAGGTGCTGAGCAGTTTTATTCACAGATTTCACTATAGTAAGCACTAGGTTGTGCAGTCAAAGTCCACTATGACCGGAAATCCTATGTGATCACAAAAGTTTAGGACTGTGGATCGGTAGACTGATTAGAATGTTTACGTTACAGAACGTGGTCAGCGACAGACACAAAAAGTGGTTACATGGCTTATGAGATGTTGGAGTAGGCAGACAAAACAGAATCGAAAATTGAACTATGCTCTTCGCTATGGTTATCATCCTCGCTTCATCAGTCCAGTGTCCGGAGTGAATGCCTACACTGAGTACGGTCGCGTAGTTGCACTCTGCACTCCTGTGAAATTTTGACGGTTCCATTGTCAGATTTACACACTCCGCAATTAACAATATGTGAAATCATTCGATACACCAACTCCAAAAATCTGTACCCAGTAGTGGAAGATGATAGACATCCACTACTATGGCTACCCATCTTCATTCCTATTAGGTGGAAGTGCAGTCAGAATAGTGACCTAAAACACAGACCTTCCTACCTTCATAGTGTGCCACTCAATCGTGCTTATGTATTCCTAAACACGATAGTTTGGTGCACTAAGAATACGGAATATAACCGACTACCAAGAGGACAGAGCATTCCCAAAGCTACGTGGGTTGTTTCAAGGTAAAAATGAGCGGGTTAGTGAACAATGGAGGTTACCGTTTAGCAGTAAAACAAGCAAACCAAACAAACGACAGATGAACATGACGTGGAAAGGTGTAAATCTAAATACAAAGTAGGAGAAACAGCGAAAGGAACCTTGGAGATCTATCACAATAGCTCAGGTGTCTTAATAACGTGAAAATTTAAGGACAGATGGTCAGTCGATTGAGTTTCCACTACATGTACCTCGTGTTCCAGAAACCACTACATTCACGTTTGTCAATCGTGTCAATCTCCTTAATGCATCGGGATCCCATGACACAGGTCATTCAGTTTTGTTCAGTGAGCTTTTTTCATTGCCTACAAACTGAGTTTACTCAGTAATTCTACAATGAACTGAGATATCGTACATGTTTACAATTTCTAGCAATAAACTTCTACATCTGGTTCAGCACAGATCGTTTCTACTGAAGTAGGTCATGCTCGATTGATCTACTTGCTAACTAGATACTCTCATGCTCGTGGAGTTGTATTCTATCATCCGGCCTTCATTCAGTGCAGAGTAAACCACATTTCTGTACTAAGGGTTTTATGATTGGTATAACTCATGACACCTCTTAACTTCTACTGCAAATTTTCTTCCGCACCTTTGAAACATAGATTTCATGTAGCCGTCCGCAACTAATGACCTTCTATGCGATCTGGCCACTCCTTCATTTCAATAGTGTGTAGTTTTGATGCACTGCCTGCCAGCATGACTTGCGGAAATCTCTGTCAACAGATACGTTTTCGGATAGTTTGCATGATAAATGAATTAAGTGCGATCGCGGTAAATACTGTAGACTATCGCGGGTGGGAGTCGATTAGAGCTAGAACATACTATTTGATTTACCAGGAAAATTATTTAAAGTGGCCTGCACACACACACGTTACCGTGGTAGATAAACGTCTGGTCAAAGTGCTCAATTCTTTTCTCTTGTTTTTGTGCTGCGGGAAAATAAATCCTACCTTTCCACGATGCTTTTGTTTTCCGAGTTTTCATCTGGCCACTGGAACACATGCCGAACTAATGATCTAGTTCACTGCATATTTGAATGACGTCTGTGTATATTGTCCGGTACAGTCCGTCGAAAATTAATTTTCAATTCCTGAGTATTTACTTTGGGTGTCTTTCTCAAACTAGTCGCGTTCATACAGAACAGCTAGGGATGGTAGATATGAGCAAAAAATGTGTACGCAAAAACCGGTTGTTGAACAGGCAAGTTTGATTTGCGATTTGATAGCTTGGGCTGAACAGAAGTTCATACACAACTGGGTCGTGGATTAGACTGGTTAGGCCGGATTTCTGAGATTGTTATGGTAACTTCGGAAGTGGGATCGCCACCGAGAGGGCACTAATTAATACACGAAGTGACTTATTTCTCAGCCTGACAGCCTGCAGTGCTTCCCTAAACAAACTCACCGGGTAGTCATTCTGTATGGTCATTTCTTGTAAAAGTTTGAGTAAGATGGTACAGTATCGTTCGTATAGATCTGAACCCGCTTCCCGCGGGAAATAGCACAAGTAGATCTACTGACCACTTTATGTCTGTTTCCTGTACATTTCTGTTGGACTGAACCATGTCGACGGCCAGAATATTCACTCCATATTCATTGTCTAGCTTCACGGTGTATTTACTACGGTTAGAGGATTGGCTCAAATTTGACAGAGAACTGTGCATATCACTACCTTCATTTGTGACGTGAACACAGCAATTGAATAGTGTCCATAGAATAATAAGTTTACAATTACCACACTCAATCGATAAGTCTCCCATTTGCTGACGTACACATCCTCTAAGAGAAGACACAACGGACAAGCACGTTGACAATCCACCTCTTTATCGGTAGATTTTACTGCCAGACAAAAGCTGAGTGTAAATCATGTAGTTCCTCAGCAGATTTTTCAGCTCACCATACTGGATGTACAAGTATCGATTGTTACATTCGACGGAACCACATTAGTAGCCAACTGACTTCTAGTGATATGTTCTCAAATAGTGAGTAGATGCGGGGTGGTAACAACTTTTGTTCAGTTAGGTTTCGGTCGATCAACTGAAACGTGTCCCGGAGACTATACCATACCAGTTCATACCTGATCGGTTTGTGCAAAATTGCGAGCCCTCTGGCCATTGCATAGTAGGGCGAATTGCTCAATAACAAAGTGGGTTTCAAAAGCAGACTTTGTTTGTGCACGTTGAACAGACCGTACAGCCAGAGGTTAATTGACACGGTTGGCTTCATCCGATCTGTATTAGCCTGTTACCGTGACCCGAGTCAAAGGACGCCTCCACAAAACACTCATTAAAAATGGTTTGCACTGCGTCACTCACATTCCATTTGTCCCATGTAAGCTCATAGGAATGAGACCAGGACCGGTGTCAGCGGGAGTCTTTGTGTCAAATCGGCCAATGCTGGTTAGCCCGTTTGTAAGCTAGTCTGAAATTGAAACCCTTATCTCCCCGAAACATTTAAAAAGAGAATTCGGTGGTAAAAGTTCAACTGGGAATAAAAAAACATAATATATGGGGTAAGGAATAGTTCACTACAGGAAGACACACTAACGTACTCTAGCAAAGACGAGAAAGAAAAAAATGATTTTGGAACAAAAAATGAAATTTTTCATGCAATGCGCTAACAAAGCTGAAGAAAAAATTGGTTAGAAGGCCAAAGTGACCTAGATTTCTGAAAATAAGAGTGACTGATTTACCAAGCGACGGCGTTCGTTAGTTGTCGAGAATGAAAATAGACGTAACGGTCACAACCTACATGTGCTCAACGTACTCGTCGTTTCCTCACTGACGGTGTACTATGAGTACATAGATGATCTACTAAACCGGGACGGCTGGTGCATTCGCGGCAACATTAATACAAATGCCAAGTAATCATGTCACCACGATATATCGCGTGCCTCAGTTAACGGTCTCGTGATTGCTGGTCACTGAACCTTCGGAGGGCCGTTCGGATCGTACTCACTCTACATCTGAAATCGATACTCGAACGCCATACGCTTAACAAGATAACGTAGAGTTTTCTCAGTTTCTGGTCATCCGGATTTCTTTCATATTATTTCACTTACCCGTGCAACAGCTGTTTCAGAATCCGATCGTTCGCGATCCTACGGGTGTCTTAACCAGCAACGCTGGCTGAACATCAGTATGGCTTCAATCCCGTCCGTGTCCGTTTAACGCAGTATCACGATGTTCGGAGCCATGTCCGATTACCGGATACACGAGATGCTTCTTACTCCTCGCATGTAAAAGTCGTATATGCACCACAAACTCCGTTGATACACTATCCAATTTGCTCTGTCGTACAACAGCTTAAACAGAGCCTTTGAATAATAGACAAGCAGCTCGGTTTTCTACTTCAGACTGCAATTCTCTCTACTAATTCTTTCGAGACGTCCATGAGAAGCGCTAACTGTAACCGCTGGAACCCATAGATCACGATTCACGGACATATTTATCAACAGAATGCGACTTAAATAGAAGAAATCTGTGCAAAATGTCTTCACTGATGCAGATCCCAGTTTCAGGCATAGCACATCTGTTCGGGGTGGAATGAAAGAAGAAGGGTGTCTTATCTGTAGTTCAATTTTGCGTGACGTGATCAGCAATTGAATTTTCCACTTGCTGTGTGCAAATAACGTACTATCGTTTGTGAACAAAAGCATCACATCGTTGATGTATGCAGCTGACTTGAAGCGCCAAAGCGTTGACTGTTCGGCAAACGGTCATCCGTGTGTTAGTCAACTTCAACACCATTCCCAAAGTCCTGAAGAGCAGTCACTAGCATCGCAATCAAATACAACTTAAAGTTAGATCTAAGAAACGAGCTTGCTTCATTTCTTCAATTTGGTGGAGGTATGTCGATGATACGTTGGTGGTGATACGTAAAGAAACTGTTAATAAATTCATGGAGCACATAAACTCCTTTCATCAACACATCAAATTTACAATTGAGCGCGAATCAGTGGACCATGAGCTGAGCTTCCTAGACTGCAGAATACGCAGGAGGGCCGGCGGCAAACTGGACACAGGCGTGCACAGAAAGGACACCCATTCTAATCGGTACCTTTGCTTTAGCTCAGAACACCCCTTGTGCACTAAAAAAGCAGTCGCATCCAGTTTATTTCAGAGGGCCTTGTTGTTAACCAGTTCCGAGGACGAGCTCTCGAAAGAATACAAGACTGTGAAGTCGACACTTAAAGCTAACGGTTACTGTGACAGGATTCTACGGCCAACTCAGGAGGCACATCACAACAAGATCAACGAGCACAGGAACTGGCTATCGACCATTGTTATTCCGTACAGAAGGAATACATCGGAAGATCTTAGACGGGTCCTCAACCAGTACAATATCAGAGTGGCATTTAAAACCACAAACACGTTAAGGAATAAGTTAGTCCACTTGAAAGACAAACGAACAGTTCTGGAGCAGTCAAATTGCGTTTATCGAATTAAATGTAAAGATTGTCAAGCCTCGTATATTGGACAGACTGCCCGGCAACTTGAAATACGCACTAAAGAACATGTAAGGTGTAGTAAGAAGCCCCCTACCGACGCTGAGCAACTCCGGAAATTAGAACACGATTCAGCCATTGCTGCACACGCGATCCTCAACCAACACCAAGTTGACTTCGACCATCCGACTGTACTAAAAAGTGGTTTTCGTAACCACAAAGAACGTCTAATGGCAGAAACCTTGCTGATCGCTAGTACACCACAAGTGGTGAATCGCTCCGATGGCCTGGAACTGCCAGTTGTTTGGCACGATTTACTGGGTGAAAAACAGTGACACCACGGCCGAAAAAGGTGTGCGGATCCCTGTCACCCATCCCATCCCAACAGTCCAGATTGATCGTGCACATGCACACACAGCATGCACTAACTATCCAGCCTTGTTTGCGTCTGGGCTCGTCACGTGTGACCTCAGATGAACCGTGAACCCATGCATTCTATTGGTAGATTGTCCACACACCGCGTGTTAAACACACATACACGTGCGAGGTGATGACTACCTCATTTGAAGCTTGTACAATGTGAATTTTCTGATTTAAATCGCTTGATAAAGGCTCTCCGAGAGGGTCGAAACGTTGCGAAACCGATAACTCTTTGGTTTTTAACTAGTTGTGGCTTAACCAAGGATTTACTTGATTATCATTGATTGATTCACACGATCTCATCTTCGCCTCTGTATCCACAAGTAACACTCTGGTTGAATCGACAGACTTACCTAGACATGTGAATCTACTGTGCACCGTCTACAGTGCCTTAGGGCTCAAGGAGTCAAACGCTTTGGTGAAATCCACGAGGTGGACACACATAGGCTGGTTGAGTTCATGGTGCTTGTTCTGGATCTTTCGAGCAGCGAACACCATGTTGACCGTACTGCGACCTTTCCGGAACCAACGGTACTCATCGGGACAGTTAGTCTTCAAAATCTCCGCACTGAGTCGGATCAGCAGAATTCTGCTAATAGCTCTCTACCGTCGCTCAGCAAGCTGGTGCATCGACAACGGCCAATTCACTGCTTATTCCCTTCACATCTAATCAAAATTACGATCAGGCCATTTTGGAACGTCCTAAGGGACTACATTCTACTCATCTATTGGATGAATAGCTGAAGAAAACACTTCAAAAAACCGGGGTGGTATGCTTCAGAATCTCCCCTGGCAACCCAGCTTTACCTGCAGCCATCCGTTTATACACTTGTCTGCACCTATGCCAAATTTTCAATGAGAGTTAAGGAAACTGTCATTTTTTTGCAACACGCCGTCTCATAGTCAGTAGTAGCAGGATAGCTTAGTAGGCTACAAAATTGCTTGCGCAAGTCTTTCAGGATGTCCTCCTGTTAAGTGCGCAAAAAGCCGAAGTCCACGTCAGTCGATGAATTAACAGGCCGGAGGGATGAGCCAGGAATCGCTTTCGGCGAATCGCAGAACTCCCTATGTTTCTGGCGGTCATTGTAGTCTTGCATCAGCCTACCTTGTTTTGTCCATCAGTCTTTGATTCCATGGAGCGACTTAGCGATCTGTCAGTGAGCGTTCCAGAAAGTGGCTTTGTTGGCATCATTATCTGAGTCAAGTGTAGAGATAGAAAACGCCGCATTTTTCTCTCATAATAATTTGGAGACAGCCTTATTGTTACGGTCGAACCAGTCCGGTCGCATCTGATGTTGAGTACCTATCCTCTCGATGGCTGTTATCGTGATCTAGTACTTGCTGGGTGGTCGATAAAGGAGCGTCTTTCAGACGAACCGCAACTGCACGTTGAATAGCAGTCCTTATTTTTTAATTCTGCAACCGCTTAACACTCAGTTTCTTTTGCTGTCCAACTGACCTAGAATAAACAAACTTGTAAATGTGAATAAACATTCTGATCCTGATCAGCCTATGATCTGGGCTACATTCAACCTGTATATCATTCGCATGATACGCACTTCACGGATATCGTGCTGTCCCATGATCACTTAATCAAGTAAGTGGAAATGATGATTTAGTGCGAGTCCATATCGTGATATCGCTAGCATCCAGCTGTGTCTGTGTTAGCCAACTCATGAGTAATATACCAGCTGAAAAAAGATCACCCTTCTCGTTGATTGATGCAGTACCGTCCGGTCCGAAAACTCTCGACCAGGCTGCTGAGTTGTCCCCAACTCGTGCGTTGAAGTCACCTAGAACAAACGGTCGGCCACTAACTGGTGCTGAGTGGACTACGGTGGATAGCTGATCATAGAACCGGTGTTTTGTATCATCGGTGTGACACACAACTGAAATATAAACACTAAACTTACCTCGACCGGGTTGCAGGCGCATGGACGTGATTCGGTCATTGTCGTTAAATACTTGATGCGGTAGGCTACTGGGAGAGCGTAGAGGCTCAGTTCCATGACCATCAGTATGGTACGCTTTTCCCGCTGTCCGGTGCCCCACCGAGCCAGAAGCATACGCATATTCCACATCCCGATGGGAATTGTCTTGACTCCAAGCGCATATCTCAGACCAATATGTAGGACCTCAGACAGAGTTTCTCTCTCAACAATCCGACCCGTTGAATAGAAGAAAAGTCTTGTCGCGCATTCTCACCTGAAGCCTCTAATTCAAAAGTTTGACCCGTAGGGGATTTTGACATCGGGTTTCTTGGTGGACCTTACCCGGAGCCAATGCCTGGAAAGTATGACTCAATTGGAAGCCCATAGGTGCGGTGAATAAGATGGTGATTTATCATGATAACTGCTGTGCGTAGGTGTCTTGGAAGCTACATCAAACCTCTGAGAGGCGAAGTAATAAAATCAATGACTGGCGATATCGTAGAACATCTGGTAGACAGATCACAACGTCAACCCTAATCAGTATTTTCATGTCGTCCACAGGGCGCCTCGACTGTAGCCAAAATCATTACAACGTTGAAACGCATCGACGGCTAAATCGAACGTCATCCAATACCGTCATCACGTGTTGTGTTATCACAAGAAGTTTACACTGGCCCTTGAACTCTCTCGGCCCACTATTCGCTTACTCACGAAAGCACATTCCATTCAACCGGAGTTAACATTGACAAACTGTCCAGTGCACCCCATTTTTGGGCATGACTGATTTATTTGCTCTCTCGTTGTCCAGTTGTAGCTGTGCATTTTTTCTCATGGTTTAATCCACGTCTATTATTTAGCATTTAGAAATGTTAATAGAGCCAAACAACCGAACAACTTTTCAGACTAAACTTTTAATCAGAGCGGTTTAGTATCACGAAGTATAAAAAATGCGTTGAGCCCTTATGGCTGTGCCCCGAAAAAATATTCTTCAACTCCAAGGAAGCGGAAGAGTTATAAATATATCGTTCAGGATCGCTTGGGAATCTGGAGCTCATTTTCACCGGATTTAACTTGTTAAACAGACAGGTCATTCTGACGTTACTTCCTTTGTTTACGACTCCGCTTTCCTTGCTCATCACGTTTATTGCTTCCTATTTATTTTGTTGTAATTAGTCTGATGATGAACTGTGACAAGTCGGTGAATGATAAAAAGATTGGATCTTCATGTACTCTCTATAAGGTCCAAAGAGTGAAAGCAAGTGTTCGAGGAAAACACTCGTTATTTGAACGGATGAGAAGTAGACAGTTAGGTTGACACAACCGGGAACTCGCACACTTAATTGCCACTATCGTGCTCACCTAAACACTTTAAGCCGTCTGTTGACAGCAGAAGCAATAGGCCCCAATTTCATCTTCGTTAGTGTTCACCAATAGTGCAGTACCTGTCAACGGCCCAGATTTGAACTACGACACACGTTCTCATAACTTCTGTCTTAATGATCACTTGTTGAACACACTAGAATTATCATATTTAGATGCATGGTGTCTTGTTAGTTCAGGCTTTTCTATTGTCTCGACAGAGGGCTTAGTTACAACTTGTTAACCTCAGTGATGATGACTCAAGAGGTAAGATTTTTCATCTGATTGAAGCCACAGAAAACAAGTGGTGAATACCGTTGCCGCATGACGACGAATGTCGCAGTTCAATCCGGATTGTGGCAATGATGTACTCCGATAACGAGCTCATACAAGTGTTGTGAACGCAAGAGACGTTTGGCTTACGAAGCTGGTTACAACATGAAATCCCGTACACAGAACCACGAACACTCATTTGCACGGTTGACGTGTACTCACACACATTGGGCAGCAGTATACTGTCGTTCACTCTAATGGCAGATCCTCCATAGTGCGTACACACTATTCCAATAGTCCGTTCCGATCCCTCTTCTTACTGCTGTTGATACTTGCTCTTTAGTTCCTGAATGTACGCACTATACTACTCACAAACGAAGCCGTCTGTTATACAACACGAAAGAAACGCGAATCTAGTGTTTTTGTAGTCATCTTACTTAGATCATTATTAACAGTCTGCCACGGTCGACCTAACAGGGGATTAACCAAGTCATCATGTCAACAGTCTTTATCTGGGGAGATAAGAAGAATTGTACAGTTATTTCATCGTTCCAACGTCCACCAACATTTTCTAATAGTTAGTTCACTATGACGCACCCAAAATCTGTCGAAAATTAGTCTACTAACTCACACGCAATTCTAGCTCCAAAGTGGCTAATTTCAAAACAACCAGGTAATAAGTATGGCAACCTATACGTCAAAAGCGTTGACTAAGCCCACATTATGTCAAACAGTGTACGTAGTACTGTGTATTCCTTAGTATGCTTTCCAACTTTGTTGCTGATATATATATTAATAAGTAACTATGAAAACACGTTATACGTTCACCATATTTCTGCGATAGGATATTCCCTAACATCTCAAACAATATTGAGGAAGAAATAGTGCGGCTGATTATATTTGCATTCTGATACGACAGAAAAACACCGCTAGTCTTCTAGCCGTGTTGGTTTTATCCCCGTATAAATTCTTCCATATTAGTTGAAGGGGTAGCCATGAGGACAACTCAACTGTTTCAAGGGGTATGTACTTGCGGATCGTTCTAGCATTACGGAAATAATATCTTGAACTGTTAAAATCATTTGAGGTTCACTGTCCAGTGCACTCTGTCTGAATGCTACGGGCTCTGATCCGAACAACATGAAGCACTTCGGTAATATACAAAAACCTTAGGCGGAAAATTCGCTATCATATGCATTGAACGTTGGATTAGATATAAGGTAACTAAGATAAGACGACTACGATTATCATATTAGATACAGTTGCGATTAGGTAGTGTGCTCGATTTAGTCATCAGAAAAGCGTGGCGTACGACCGTAATCTTGACTTTTTGTTAGTCTAAGTATAACATATTTATTTGAGCTAACAAGATGTGAATGTTTTAACCTAGTGAGTAAAATACTTTGTCGCCAGTATGAATTCGATCAGGATTAGATTTAGTTAAGTGACCATTCAAAACGATGAGTTCCTTTTATTCATTAAATCAGAAAAGAGAGGAAACAAGTTGCGGGCCGATCTACTCTCATCACTCACTACTCAAAACCAATGATGTTTATACAATCTGCACACGACAGAAGTGGACGGACCAGTCAGCGCCTTTTGTACACACAAGACTGACCGACGTTTACCGCTTATCATTGCTTCGCCAACTGCTAGCAGTTTAGGGTTACAGCTAGGTACCAACATCTTGAACGATTTGATTCGGTCAACTAACTGACCGCTGCCAGGATGTGTTCGGTAAGGATGAAGGGGTGGGTTCCTCCAGCTTGTTCGAGTCGGCGGGCCCTTGTTACACGAGCCCACTTTTTTCGGTCAAAACCGTCTCCTTCCTCCAGAATACGAACCTATCCAATCATAATAACCGGAAGTGTCGTGAACACTCGAGAGGTGACCTACGCTATTATTTTTTACCTGTCTAGCCTCTGTTCCGCTATGTTCATTGGTGCCTTGGTGACCTTAACTGCATTCTTGATGTCTGTCCTTCGGTTTTCTGGTTCGAGAATGTTGGTAGGTCACTATGCACTCTATAAATACCATGCAATTTTCTCCTTTTCACACGCGTTACCGGAGCAAAACAGTTGCTTTTTGCACCCGTCTTTCGGTTTGTCTTGGGCGCAATTAACGGGGACCACCGCGTGATTTTCGGGACAAAGATCTACCATATTAATCATATCAAGGATGAGAATCCGATTTCCCATCAATCGTCTTACTATACCGTGGACGAACCAGCGTATTGAGTCGTGTTTACAACAGTCATCTTTGATATTACAACTGATAATCACTTAAAAATATGTCTCACCATATACTAATACAAGCATCCTCTTCAAACGGTTGATCTCAGTGATCACCAGCGAATTGATTATCAACTGTTTTCACCTTGTTAGGTCTCATCAGCACCACACATGCCTGGAGAATCGTGCATGTCCTGTGAATAAACGTCACAGTCATTCCAGACACTTATCCACTAGACCAGTAGTTCGCAGTCACTAACGCAGTAGAAAGTCAGGACTTGCTTTCTTTGCTCGTTGTGCTTCCATTTCCCATAGGCTAAAATCGATCAGCGTTCTTCAAACTAGTGAGCACCCAGCACGGCTCCAGAATGGGTTGAGACCTGGGTTTAGACCGACAAAAAGAACAGCACTAGTTTGCAACAAGTCAACAACACCTCAATTAGTATACACGCTGGCATGTTCGCCCATGTTAAATTGCCTCGGGAAATTGAAACAAATCATTTACAGCTCTACTCAGGTCTTTCGAAAACGTTCATCCGAAATGCAACCTTAGCATTGCATTTTGACAATTTGATCTAAACATACTCATTGCTTTCAAACCTAACGGTAATTAAAGCCTATACACCATGAGTCCAGTTGAACTCTGATCAAACGTGACAAAATTTATCACGTTCCGATAAAGCACCAGATTACCCGCCATTATTGGATTCGTGAATAGAAAAAGGAGTCCACCTGGGCCTTAACGATTTTTTGTCGACCTCGTATCAACAATGTGCGGTTGTTTAAATTGCAGAAACTTTCCTTCTTCCTACCTACCGAGTTGTTGGCTCACAGTATGATAGAGAAAGCAAAAAATGCTCACAAGACACTCTTCTACGGCTACTATGAAAACAGTGACTGATCAATCTGTGGCACATGAATACGCCTCCAAGCAAGCTTCAAGGATGGTCAATTTCTAACTACCCATTCGCAAACTTCTTGAAAATATAGGGTCCAAAACCGTAGTTTAAACCGTTTTAGGTAGTAACCCAAGTCACAAAACACATCAACGAAGTTAACAAAAGTGGCGTTCCCTATAACAAGAGCAAACATTAATAACAGTTGAATAACTCCAAACTTTTTTACCGGACTCTCCGGTGATCAACTGTTTGCAAACGGGTTGTCAAACTGAATTGATATTAAGAGTAGGAGAGCGTAGAACAAAAGTATATGGACAAAAGTTACCAATCGCCTCAGGCTTGATTGATAAAAGCGAAAACTCCTACGGTGTGTAGATAGGCAGAACTCTTCTGCTTCATTTATAGCTCAGATTAGTTGACTGTACAGGCCGTACAGTTCATTTTCACGCATTTCATTCCAACCACATGATCCACAAAAGTATGCCAGGCGTTGTGAAAGTTAGAAAACACTGATCTGGGTAGATTCTTGTGAACCACCGTCCCCAATTTCCTTCCTCTTAAACTTCATGACAAAATGATTTACAGCCCGGACTATATCTTAGTAAAATAGATTAGAAATGACCACAATGTCTACTCCATGAGTTCAGCACGATATGTATTTCAATGGATTTCCTTAAAGTCTGAAGGGAAGTCACTTCGAGTCACCGAGTGCAAAATGATGACGAATAACGGACAAAAAATGGTGACAGTATCACGGACATATGAGGCATTCGCATAGCCCTGTCGACAGGTTTACACCAAAGTAATCTCAGCAGTCTACTGACAAATACATATGTAAACTAAACGAATCAGCCTGGAAACGCGGACAGACAACACTCATGAACTACCAGACAGTGCGAAAATTGTGGAAACAAAGAAAATTTAAGAAGACAGGAAATAGAGTATTGCAGCCTGGACCTTCCTAAAGCACTTTTAACGTGGATATCCATTTTTGCCTGCGATTCCACAGTTTATCCCCATCTTAGATCATATACTTGTATCGGATTACTCAAGGTCTTTGTGTGGGAGGTCCACAATTAATTAATCATTTCACAAGCCGTTTCGATATGTTCAAAACATGGATAGACAACAGTACATAACATTAAAGTTGAGTTGCGTGCGTCATTGGTTTACTGATTCCTACACCACTCGCGCTATGAAAGGAAAACCAAACGACTCAAAACAAATATCCAATCTGCTTGATATACGAACAAAGCACACATGAAAGATGTAGAAACCGACATCCGAACACTAGTCATCCAAACAGATAGTACAAATCACTGTGCGTAAGAAGATGATTCAAATGGAGAGTGACCTTTAAATGCATCGATCGAATGGGACAAACCGATCCAGTGATAAACTATGTACAAACAATTCGTGGTGTTTGATGACCGATGAGGTGGAAACAGTACCATTCCACGAAGACGGTTGGTTTTGGGCAATGGGGTTGGTGGGCTAGTTTAAATTAGGTGGCATCTGGTTCACCAGTGGTTACGGAGACACGCTTGGCTGACGGTGCAACGGATTGTGAAGCGTTGTTAAGACCAGGACCTTGTACGAAGTGTTTATAGCGTGCGATCATCTGGCGGGCAACCTGACGATGATGTGCCGGGACCGAGTCAATCGGCAAGGCAATCAAAACTCCTCCAGCGTCGATGCGCACTGGACACGCGTCCTCCGTGAACAAAGTATCATGAACGCGATATATCTTTCGAGGTACGGGAGTGGTAGATGTTGGCGATCGCGGTGTAGTAACCTGTTGTGATACGGTGGCTGGTGATAGTTGAGACTGTGAAACCGCGATGGACGGCTTGAAACGAGCTGAGAAAAATGGGGAAGATACCCCATTTGGGCGCGGGGATAGATTAGATTGTGGACGTACAGTCCGAATGACAGGTAAGGGGTTAAATTTGAAACAACCCGAGGAAGACTGAGAGATTGTATTTGAAACAGGACTACCAGCAAATGAGTAACGAGGATAGTTCTGAGGAGGGAATTGCGGAAGAGTGCACGTACCGACCTTGTACGACTGTGTAGACGTGTTGGTAGTTGGCATACTGGTGCAGCTGGATGCGGGAACATTTGATAACCCAAGCTTATCAACCCGGGAAACGTCTGGGGGCGAACGAGATGACAACGATGGTGGCGGGGGGGCGTGAGATAAGGGCACTGAGTCTGTCTGTTTGATGAGAGACTCCGATTTACCGGATTGATCAAACTCATCTTCCGATCGTCCCAACACGCGCAACTGTTCTCGTCGCTTTAACCGCTCTGCACGTTCAGCAGCCAAATCACAACGAGCATCTGTCGGTTCCGAGATCGCCGACTCTCTGTCGATCGAAGTTTGTCTGCTAAGCTCGCGCGATCGCGATTTCTGATTTCCCAAAACAGAAGACACAGGAAACAACAGACATCAGACTTAAGTGGATCTGGACAGGTGGAGACAATCAAGGTAAAACTAAGTAGACCTGACTAACCTCTTTCGTCTCTAAAGCGACAACATCCTTGCGTAATCGGAGACGTGCCAGTTGCTGCGCATCGAACCATTCGTTTGGTCGACCAAGCATGAGTGTGTGTAATTGCTCCAAATTGAATATTAATTCTTCCAACATTTGAATGGCAAGCCGGATGCGCCGAATTTGTTTCTTCGAAGAAGCGTCAACCGGGTCCGATTCGTTCCCAGGTATCTGACATTGACAGGTTTGAGAATGATTAATAAGGAATAGGACAGCAGTGCATTCTAGTATCTAGTTAAATGCAGTTTTCACAAACCTGAGATTCTAGTAACAAAGAGCTGACGAAAGATAGTATCTTTCAAACGATTGACGTAATGAATACGAACCAAATATCGGCGGCAACAATGGCCACACACCACAAGCCTGTTCACATATTCGTCATAAACAGAACAAGCTTCGAAATCACAGACCACATTTAACATTCCGTACGAACGAAATGCGTTTCGAAAATCAATCGAGACAACACGCTTCTACCATTCATGTCTTTATAAAGTCTGTAACAGAGCAAGATGATGAAATTGTACGACCCAGCACATCCATGAAGTCATTCGAGCTGAGGACATTCCAAACTGAGGCAACATGCCGCAACTTGATAGTACAAGGCATGCTTCATATAGAACAATGCACACGCGAACATTTTGTAGCCGTAACCGTCGCTATTGACAGACAAATCAAGCTGAGACAGCCCTGAGTGCTTCAACGAACAGATTTGCAAAACAAACACAGAGCCGCAAAAAACAGTGCCAATTAGAAAAGGACTGAATCACCCAAAGTGACCGACCAAGGATGTCAAGGCTTAGAAAACTAACCAAATGAGATAGCTACATTCATAAGCCAAGACATGGTTACCTAGATGAAGAGAAATTTGGAAAGCATAAAGACAACCAGACTGGATCAAACCCAACTCGGTAGGCACGAGAACTAACCTTATGAGGGCCATCAAGACGACGTCGCTTACAATCCGGTCCGGTGCTGAAACCATCACAGTCATCCGATGACGAATCTTCATTCGAGGACTGGGATAATGAATTAGCTTCGAATGTAACCGTGTCTGGCTTTCGCCGAGCAGTCTTAAGTACTGTTCGTAAATGCGATATGAGCATTTGAATTTCAGTCGGATTGCGAGCTACCAGAGCAAACAAACTTCGATCCGGTTCCTGATACGAAAATGAACGGTCATAGAAACGAAATTCACGGGACTCAAAATCAAGTGAAATAATTCCTAAACATAGAAATACAAAAAGAGATCACGGTGCAACTCATTCCATAAAGTGATTCAGCTTTAAAATATCTCGAATGTGGGATCATCGCTCAGTTGAAAGTACCTTAAAGCATTGACAACAGCCCGCTTGGGAAGACAATTCGAATTTCTTTGAACAGGGACATCACGCTTGTATATCGGGTTCAATGGGCAGAATGAACAGTCGACTGAGGAGAATAGGTAATCTATACGAAAAGCTATTAACGGTTTGCTGTCATGATAATTTTAACTGACTCCGGAGGTAAACTTTACGAACGGACCGTCTATATTTAGACTTATTAAGACCAGACTGCAGGTGGGTTGAGAAAATACATGGTACGGATACCTGCGTTCACATACAGGTTGTGTACAAAGTAAAGGCGTCATGCATGAAGCCTTGTAAATGAAACACAGCCGTACAGAACACAACAAACAATCCTCGTTTACAAAACAACACAAAAAGGTTTACGAAGAACTGTCTTTTAAGGGTGATTACAACATGTAGCAAACAATGCAAAGGCTAATGAATTCGATTAAACAAGTATTCAAAATAACTGAACTTCGTGTATCAGCTCAGACCCGGAAGCTACCAGTCCCTTCAATCGAAGAAGATAAGCCTACCGATGTCAATCCACATTGTGTCTACCAATTTATATGTAACTACAAAGAAAGTTACATAGGCAGAACCGAGAGGTGTTTGATCTTCAGAGTGAAGGAACATTTGCCTAAATGGGTGCAGAACTCTGTATTACGGAAGAACGACAATGTCTTTGAAACACGCAAACAACCGGTGTCCACACTTGCAAGACACGTCCTGACTACTGGTCACATTATCAAGCTAGTTTGTGCATTCCGAATCCTATTACGTCACTCCAATTCAAGAATCTTGCGGTCTGCTCAGGCGGTCGCAATCAACCGACTGAGGTGGACCCTGTGTGTTCAGGAGCAATTGATCGTGAACTTGACCCTTCCCTGGACTGAGTGACCTTTCCTAACACACCTACTGACTATCCACCCTACTCACTTAACTGTTCGATAAAAAACTGTTTGATGTTAATGAAAATTTGGTGCTGACGAGTCAATATGAAATGCTTGTATTTACCACCGTTCGTGTGCTAACTGGTCTGTTCAAATTTCTGAAGAGAATGAAATGTTTTAAACACAAAATCAAGGGATCATCAGCCCGATAGACCTCATGTTCTGGGAAGAATAGTTCGTTTGGGTGAATAGACGGAATAGCGAAATTAAGTAACAAACAGCCCTTAGTGGAAAACCAATCAGATTGTCACTTTAGTTAGATTACTAAGAGGACACGTCAATCGTACGAATAGTATAACTAACGGTCGAGTAGGAAAAACTACACATAGATGGAACCCAATTAATGACAGTTGCATTCAAACGGTCAAAACCAGGACACCTGCACGTTGTAAACAATAGGACATCATATACAAACATTTGAGGTTAAGGTTGTATCGACAAGAAAACATCTTTACAGTTTCTAGTTCAGTTGCTGCTGATTGCTTTCATTTTATTTTGCCCAGTGATTGGTGGACTACATATCTCACATTTCAGGCCAATGAACCGAGGCCCCACAGTGAGCACATCGTCAATACTCTGCTAACAGGAACAGGCCAGTGTACGGCTATGGAAGTTGCTTCTGATAAACCACACACCTGGATAAACATTTTAAGCTCACACGCGCAAGTGTAACTCTACCAACAGAGCTCTCAGGAATGGGGTTCGAACATCATCGGTCTGGTGGATAAGCACTAAGGACGAAAGTCTAAAAGTTTATAACAACAGAACAACCGGACTAAACCAACAATTTGTGTTTACAATTCTGTTGATCCACTTGGAAACAGGAACAGTCAATTCCAGGGGTATTGGTCGATCTCAAACATGTGACTCACTTTTATCAAATCTTCTTCAGGCCGATCGGTCGATGGATTTGCGTCAGTTTTCTTATTTTCAGATTCCTTTTCAGTTGAAACAACAGGATCCTCGGATAAAGGTATACTGGAATGCTCTTTGTTTATAGGCAGAGTATGTGAAGGATTCTCTGCGCTCTGAAATAATCAGAAGTAGAGATAGAAGAGAGTGGATCGGGAAAGAATTGCGTGACATCAAAATACAAGTTTATTATCATCATCATCATCATCAAAACTATCACTATCAAAGCCACTAAGCAGTCAGACCTAAGAAAAAAAATGGACAGAAGAAAACGGAAAGAGTGCGAAACAGAATATCCGACGGCAGTAAAAAGAAGCGAGAACCGGTCACTCATAGTTTTCCATCGCAGGTGATTTTGGCATTCTTTTTCTTTTGTCTGCTGAGATGGGTTTTTTTACTTAGTTTTCTTAAAGTATGTCTACCGATATCTAAATGAGGTTGCAGTAAAAGTTATAACAACATTACCAATATTTCAGTAGGCGTGTGATTAAATCCTTCAGTGTTCACAGATGGCTACAAAGCACTTTTGGATCCGAGCGGAGAAGTTGCATAGAAGTAACAGAAGCCAAACATAGTACCAATTCCCCCCTCCCTATCTATAGGTCACCCACTGTGCTGTTTTTTTAACCATACCAACAAAAACGCAAACGATACAGCAACAACATAGATCCTGAACACACAAAACGTGCGCGGGCTACCAAACAGGTGAGGTAAAGCTACTTCGTCCAAAGAGAAACGCAATGTTCCCAATGCACATTTACGAATCTCAACACTACTCAAGAAATGCTGTCGTCGTTTTTGTGCAGCGTTCGTGAGACAAACAATGACAAAATAGATAGCCTGTAAAAAAAACCATCGGTGTGGACCGCGTGTACAGCCCCGTTATATATCACACACTGCTTTACAAACGCGTGTCATGCTGGTACCAGAAGTATAACTTAAACATCGCGTTAGATTAAAAGCCCAGAAATCAAAAACGCGATAACTGAAAACTCTGACAGTTTGGTTACAATCTCACCAGTTAAGCATAATAACCACCAAAGCCCCGAAGTCACCGTGACAACGGTTCATATGAGTACGCGTTGACAACTGCTCCCTTCACATGAAAGTCAGAACGTAAGTAATCCCATTCAACCAGTTGCTCAAAGTAAGTTGATTTGACCCGTTTTACCGACTGGATAAGCTGAGCACCGGTATTCAGAGCTTGACGACCAACAGTTGATTTAATTGAAGTCGAATGAGCTTGAGTGTGAATGATAGTGGAGCGCGAGTGGTGGTAATCCATCCTTTTTAAGTAATAAAATTTCACTTCCTATTGGCTGTAACCTCTTGCTCAACGTGACTGTTCCGCTCAACCCCTATAAATGCGAGTGGGTTGGATAATATCTATAAACTGTTGTCTGTGAGTCAGGCTCATCTATCCGCTGGTTATGACTCATCGTCGTTTGCGTATAAATGCCTAAGGTTAGTCAAACGGTGACATGGAGCTTACTGCTTGTGCCTTACTGTCTCACTAGCTTATCTACAGATCAAAACAATGCGAATAGTCGCTCATGCAGACGAGTACACGGGACAAGTGACGCTGAATGGGTGAACTCGGACAGTACAGATTCAGAAGAGTTTGAATAAGTAAACATGACAAACCTGGACTATTTTTGCTAATGGTCGGTCACCTGTCGAGTCAAAACACAAGAACCTCGTGAAGCAAATTCTACCTCAGAAGGAAAGCAATAAACTAGTTACTGATGAAAAACACAAATTGAGAATGTTGCATTGCCAAGCAACAGGCTATTGATTCAGAAACGATTGTCAACCATCAAAAATCTCTATGATGTTGATCACGAAGTGACATTCTCAACGGAATATATTTTAAGTTGTTTTCCTAGACCACTTTATCGAGATCATTACGTGCCAGCTGTTCGTCCTGTTAAGATCATGAAATCGTGCAAGGTCAGAGTGTCGAAATTTTAATGTGAGAAGTAGGCAATGTGAGAACTCCCAAAGGAAATCAAACTTTTCACCGAATCAAGGTCGTCACCGTCTAGGAAAATTACATGCGAAGACTCCTGCAATTCTTGAAGAAAAACTGTATCCAGGCGGTGCACGGCGCATACATACATGTCAACTGTCAAACAGTGTAATACCCAAGTTAATTATGGGCAGTTACAACATTCATGGTCAGTTTCAACGACGCAATTTACATACATCGGAACACTGCTGGAAAGGAAAAGCCTACTGGAATAAGGCAAGCGGTTAAAACTACGGTGGTTCGCTTCAGTCTTTATAAATATCCATTGGCCGCAATGTTTCGCTCGCGAAGGTGCACTTCTAGTTTAATGCTGAGCTAAGTCTCTTGGCGCCTCAAGATAACTATGTTGCGTGTTAGCAGGAGAACGTATGAAGACCCGTGTGTGACGGTCACTTAAGCGTGACCCTGGCTGAGATGGGTTGAAGTAGCTGTTTCAAGGGCTGATCAAAGCCGCAAGTGGACGACCGCAGGCTACTGAAATGCTTTGAACAGGTGGACCAATAAAATGGACCGCAACACGGATGCACGTTAGGTCAAAGCACGGTACGCATCGGTGAATAGTCAATTGAGTGTAATACGTTGTAATCGAAATGGCGGTCACGTGTGCGCCACGAACTGTAGAGCTGCAAGGGTTCGATGCTCTACTGTTCTGATACCGTCACGGTGAGACTGGACCTTGATGTGGTGTGACGGCTCGCGCATCTCGATAACCTCTTGGACTAAACTGGACAGAGTTACTCATACCAGGCAGGCCAACAGGTAGAGGTCTGACAAACCACAGTCTCCTGGTCCTCCAGGTTGAGGGTTGGAAGATGTTTGGCATCTCTTCCTGGAAAACGTACCATTTCTCGTACACCGCTACCCACCCGCTGCCTTGCGGTACAGGCTTTTGACCCAAAGGCTTTGGTTGAGAACCCTAATCGTTCTCCTGTCTAGGTCTGGGCGTCCTGGCAGTATCTCAGCCCACACACAACCATGAATACCCACAACACAAACAATTCCATACTGCATCGGCCGTCTCGCAGTATAAACCGGGTCGCCCTATCTGCTGCATACAGCAGGGTGGATAGGCGAAAACATGCTACTGCTGACCCCTCCCCCACTGTCCTATCA
>QNGE01003637.1:26939-49353 GCA_008508345.1 Paragonimus westermani | reverse complement strand
CCTCGCGACTCACAGAGTCGGTGGTTGGAGACTCTAGGTGAGATGGCGGCTAATCGAGCTCAGTGGCGTGAATGTTGTCGTTGTTTGTCCGAGTTGTCTGTGAAGTGAGTGCATTTAATGATGCGGGGCAGTGAAAGCCGTAAGGAAGCTGTCCCGCTGATGACGTCTTACTCTCACTTGCAGCTCGGTTGTGTTGTTTGCAAGGTGTAGGCACCTTGATGTTGAATGTTTGAATATGGACGTAGTTATTTTCAGTGGTTAGATCCCTTCCCGTCCCCTTCTTTTTTCCTTCTCTCTCATCCTATATAGGGATTGCTTTTTCTTCATGGTTGTGTGGCAGTTGAGGATTAGTGTGAACCACTGATGTATTCCCGTCTTTGATGGTGATGATGACACAGACCAAATATCTGTTTATGATTTAACTGGTATGATGATGTTCTGATTTGATTGCTCGAAACATCCTCACACTCGTCCACTAAATAGGATGTAAGGGATTACACCGACCAATGAACTGGTGAGTAGCTCACTCTATTTCAATGGTCCCACACGTCAAACACTAGAAAGACTAACGTTCAGTAACCGGCTAACTCGCCTGTCATTTGATCATGGGTGACGCGTCAATATATCTTCAGTTGTTCGAAAACGTAATGGAAATTCATCAAGGAAAATCCATACTGTCTGCCCCGCGGTCAGTTTGGTGTGACTGGATGGGGGTGATCGGTGTTCACAAAAGGATCAAGATCAGTAAACATGGTTATTGTACAAACTACAATTACAACCGCCGGACACACATTGTGAAACTGCGTCAGGTTAAGTGAGTGGTGCTCATGTAAGACCACGAAAAAATGGATTCAACAAAATGGAGTGATATAACGATGTACCGAAACTCCATCACAATGATGCAAGAGAATCACTACCTCCTGGGATCACGTCTAGTTCGGTGAGGTGTACGACAACTGTGTGCTGCAGTTGCTTGCAAAGTGGCGTCGGTCTCTCCACGAACAATGACAAATAGAATGGGAACTCTTCAAATGGCATGAATTCCAGCAGAGAAATACCATAATTTTGTCCTAAACACTTAAACACGTTTTCTGAAGATCGGTTCCAAATGCAGTATGTTTAGCAGATCTTCTGTTATGAACCGAAAAATACCGACGTACACCACAAGCCAACACAGCAGTATTGAAAAAACATGCAGTGATTTAGCCAGTCAGTAAAACACGCACGCTGCTCATCGTAACGAATGAATGAATATTATCATGCAGACCTCGTTGCAACGTCCTTCTGTTGCAGTTCTACGAGACTTGGCAACGAAGAAGACAGCCCAAGGGTGCAGTGTGAGTGAATGAACAAAAGATTACTTCCAGATTAAAAACGCCACGAGGGTTGGCTGTCAAAAACAACGTCTACGTTTCGAAGTACGTCACACAGCAAAGAATCGAACAATGCACTCACGACCAGAGTAGAGTCAAGTCTGCTCTCTACACATCTACGTTTCCCCCAGGTACTCTCTGATCAGCGGGCAACTTGGTGATAAGACGAGATTGATTCTTCTACGGTTAGCTCACAGACCTCAAACTAAATTTATAAAAGACAGAAAACACCCAGCACAAGACATTCTATCAGTTTCTCAAAGCACTCAAGAAAGAAATGTCAGTTATGCTATCAGCGCCACTGGAGTGCTTTGGAAATAATAGTGTGAGAATATGGGGTCTCGGGAAGTTCCACTGAAATGCAAGCTTTCAGCGAAAAGCCCAGAAGAATGCAACAACTGACTGTTCGGACCTCAGCAACAACATACTTGATATAATTTGCCTTCCACCGTATCATGTCAAATCGATTTGCAGACCCATTCATACCCTGATCATTATCATAGCTTTTCACGATCGTTTCAGAAAATAACTCACTCAGATTCCAGACACTTAGCACACAAATCAGGTGTAAGCACCACATGATATGTCGGGTAGCTTGGTGGCTGGAGATTGCTACGGTACTCAAATCTCGGTGGCAATTTAAGCGAGCTGGAAAACAACTTGTGAGCTACTGAGTGACAGCCGGTGCCGTTACTAACAGGCTACCTCGGAGTGGATAGGTACAGAGATAAAGTTACACTGGGAGCCAACTGAGCAGCGCGTAGCACTCACTTTTTCCAGCTGCAGAACATTGGACAATGGACTACAGGGAGGAGATGGGGGTGGTTTTTGACAGTCATGCGTTGCCTCCTCCAGCCACGCTCTTCTTCCGTCTTCTGTATTCAGTGAAGATTTTTCACATTTTAACCCCTCGTCCACTGCATCGTCCTCAACTTTCACGAGTCGATCTGCAGCGGTCAACGGTTGAGATTCATCTTCGGACTGAGAGTCGCTTGGACAACTCGCAATTTCATCCGCATCACACTGACTTGTGGCATTCGAAGAGGCAGCCTCGTTCACCTCATCGGTGGCGTCTGCGGACTGCGTGGCATCTGGACCGGCATCAAAGGTTGAGCGGCGCCTAGATTTGTTACGAGTTGGGCCATAGTCTGACAGGTTTGAAATAAGCCGAAATGGGACATACGCTGTACAAATACCCTATGAGAACTCAAGCAAAACTACCAGGAGAAATTTAAAAAGTTTGGGACAAAACTTCTACATAAGAGTCTACACCTCGTGCAACTGTTGTAGATTTCACAAACAAGTACGTCTTCGTATGCGCTCATGGGTGCACTTGTGCGCGTGGCAGCGTCATGTTAATCAGGAGAGTTGCAATACAAGTTGAGGTGCTGCTCCGTTGATTAATGAACCAAGGTGCCATGCACAAGCCAACGCAAATGTTTGTGTGAGAACGCGCAGCGATCCGCTCCGCACGTCTTTGAAATGTACGGCAAAATGACGTTACCTTGGGTGACTCTCAAGATATGCCTGAAGAAATCGGGGAGTTACCTATAGGTTTGCAGATGTAACACACTAGACAATGGGTTACAGCAACGTGGACTACATATACATTGGGAAGAGGTCCATAAGATGACAGCCGAGGATGACCATAGCATGCCCAACGGTTCTGTCAATAACTGCATGCGTTCATATTCTACAATGCTCCTAGCCGCGCATTCTGGATAACAGCCGAAAAGTCGAGTAAAACCAGCGGAGGTCAAACCGGATGCCAATTTATTCACACTTCAACGTCAAGCCATAGACTGTCCACCGCGCTGTTCCCAGCGAAACTCAGAGTGCTCAAACGAAACACGATAAACAGACGCAGGGTAGACAGGCTCAGATGTTCCAGTCAACCTAACCAATGCAATGGAACAGCATTGTGTAAAGTGAGGTAACCTGTTTCTAACGCACCTCGCCATGCGCTACCACTGCTCATGTGATGCTGCCATCACCTGAGGGTAATGCTCCGTGGATAACGTGACGGTTTGCGAACATAACCAAAGTGGAGTGGTCAGGCTTCTAAGATCATAGAGCAGTATCGCGCACACAGTAGCCTGAGATCGCGGGATGCGTAAGGTCTCTTCTCAAACATCACAATTTCCAATGTAGTCCAGCTACATCTAACGTAGAAAAAAGCATAATCCAAGTATACGGGCAAGAAGATGGACAACAAGAATGGATACTTTTTACTGGCAACCGAGTATAGAAGGCTGTGTAATTTTTGCGGCAGGCAGACTGAACGATAGGCCCAAAACGAAATCCGAAAGAAAGAAGGTTTGGGTAGATTCGAGGTTCGAAATGCTGAATAGGATTGACTACTGAACAGCTAATCAGCTCAAAATACTGGTTGATAGAGATGATACTTTCATGATGAACGACAGATACCATTCCAAAGTTGAAGGGGCGCATGAATGAGGTGAGCGCATGAGCAGCTGTGGTATGTAGTCACCTAGAGAGGGGGAAGTGAACAGTGTGCATCGATAGGGGCCTTCAAGTGTGTATCGCATGGCAACAAATGGCCAGTAAGGATGAGATTAGACAGCGGAGCTCGAACACGCTCGGTCATTAAGGCCAGTCACACACAGTCACTCTTGGACAAAACAAATAAACGGGGATAACTACTATTGGTCTGAAGGGCTTGTGAGTCCCGATTTCATCACCGGAAGCCGGAAACGTGGAGATCCAAGAGTGAACAATTCAGCGATCACACAAACGTTCCCACAACGTAAGGTGAATATGTTTCAGCGTATGAACGTGTTAGTATCTGGTCAATAAGTAGATTCGTCTTGTCAGATTGTATTGTCAATGAATCAGTTTAGAGCACGCTGAAAGAATACTTGACGTTAATAGTAGGACTGTAATGCTTTGATTGACCATTGAAGTCACATGCGGTATGTCAAACGGTTTCAAAGCGAAAAAAACATCGGTTTCAGAGGGTATTCATACAGGTTGAGTTGCACATTTTTGTCCAACTGCGTAGGGTGCTCCGATTATGAAGTTCAGTCAGGTGGAGCGGTGTTCATGTGTAAATCGACCAAGCGAAGAATGAATAACATTTAACAAAAGTCGACTACAAGACCGCATAGCGCACGCGCTTAAACAGCTAGTGAATCGAGAACACGAATCGTGCCCCCCTTTATTTCGCATCCGAGCCGACGCACCGATTCCAACTGACACAGGTCATTTATTTTGTTCCCGATGGTGCAGGCGCACACATGGCCTATGCACAGTGAATGTTAAAATACACTCTGCCCATAATTTTGTCTTAGAGTATACGGTGACATCAAGAACACCCGCTAGTCGTCTGCAATGGTGCGTGCCCCTTGTCGGTACGTCTGTGATACGATACACAGTACAAGGCAGAAAAATGATGAGTAGACAGGAAAAATTAATAGTCATTGTAGAACACGTTAATTTATGAGACTGGGGCTACGAGGCAGTCCGTGGGCAAAAAAGTTAACACCGAAAAAGAGCTTACATTGAACATACACCCAAATTCAATAAGGCACTATAACCAGTAAGTTTGGAGCAACATGCCAAAATCCAAAATGTTGTCTGAAACGTCAAACAGCCCGAACGAGACGTTCGAAAGAAACATGAAACTAATTCGCACACTCAGTCGTAAATGTGCACGTAGCATGAACACAAAGACAAATCAGAAGAAATGGTGAAAACCAGAGATTGACTTGAACTTGATGACTTATGCCCATAGCAAGCAAGGCTTGAAATTCAATTATTTTCGAACCGGTTGAACAACAGGACTTTGCAAAAAGTTAGGTGTGTGTACGTAAAAGGGTACTGTTGAAATGGCTTCATGTACTGAATGTCTAGATGTTGCAACAGAGGCAATGTGCTTCACCGACACCAATTCCTTATCCATAAACGAATAACTATAAGAACAAACAGATTTTGGGCACGATCACGTGTGACTCAATTTCGCGCAAATTCCAATCTATAGCAGTTAGTTGAAAATGTCCCCTTTACTTTGTACAGAAAATGAGGTTGCAGGTCATGTGCAAGGGTCTTCAACAAAAAGACGCCAGAGTCATGGGGATCGCACTGAGCTCTGTTTTGGTTGCTGCTACTGATTGGTGTTACGCAACCACTGCTTCCAGTAGTACACGAGATGAGAAAATACAAACAGTATGTGTCGACGACGTCTCTCTGGGCAAACTGTGAAGAAAATTGAAAAGGCTATTCATACTTACAACGGTATTCACCTAGGTCTTCCAGTAATCTAGAGGAGAGTACTTTTTACCGTGCTTCTCTATGTTGACGAATGGCTGTGTATACAGATCCACTGAACGCTTAGTGTACTACAGACCGGTACGGACGGGACATTGTGGATTTCGCTTTTGTCACATATAAAATGATACAAGTTCGTGAGCTACTCAACAGAGCAACAAAATTGTTACGACTATAAACTGTGAACTGAACATGCAATCACGCGAGCTAACAATTTCTTGGAACAGTCTATTCGAGAAATAAACAAAATTTCCTCCTTCACAAAGGTGAATTGTGGGCAGTTTATGAAATTTTATGAAATTCGGATAAACATAATCGAAAAGTGAACGCAATGCTACCAAACTTGTTTCGTTCTCGAAAACGACTAAGGTGCCTCTGCTCCAAGTCAAAATGAGATTTTGTATCGTTCACCGTGTTTACCAGTTTCCGTGGGGTTGCCGGAACACGCCATTAGGACAGAAAGAACGCTTGAAGCCAAGAACGAGGGGCATATCACAAAGTGGTTGAGATGTATAAGCACATCGTCTAGTGAGTGACCATCAGCGAGGACGAAACGCCGCTCCATCAATCACAAGTCATTGAGCTACAATGTCACTAGAGCGTCATCGTTCATCAGTTTCATGAACACCCAAAGGCTACAAATTTTAGTGTGATGGGGCCTAATCGATCAGTAATCGGTAGTTAACGCGAATAAGTCGACAAAAGCCAAATTGACTTCCTCCGTTCGGTGGGATCCATCAAATCATTCTAGTGAGAGCACTGGCAAGGTGGTTGATCAAGGAAATTAAGTCGAATGCCTTAAGCATGACCACATTTCTGACACCTTGTAGGGGGGCCGAATTAAGTGCGAAAACACCGAAGGTTTGAAATTATGCAGACAGTGATTAATGACATCTTACGTTTTAATCAAAAGTTGTAAATGTTGGATGTATCGTTCCTTATGTGGCTTGTCTTTTACGCCAACCAGTTCCTACATCGCGGTATCGTAATCCCCCGACATACTGCGATTCACAAACACTCGGTCATCCAGTGCCACGAAGTGGTCACTAGAAGCCAATGACACTTTCCCACTTAGGATTTTCACCCAGCGCAATATGCGCAAACAGTAAAAGTTTGAAGCAAAACCTTAATCTGGACTCGCTGTAGCCAACGTCACGCCGGATTGACTCTGGGACATCGGATGCATCAAAATCGAGTAATGAACAGGGACCAGAATCTACACAGAACAGCTAGAGTGAGATTCAGGTGAACATGAGATTATGACTTAAACGAATTAGGGCAAAAGTGATGGAAAAATGACCATATGTGAAGACAGAGTCCTGTCACCTACTAAAAGAATGTGAAGGTCAATAACAACCACCTGTTGCGCAACACGCTTTAGCACGAAATGGGTTAGATTGGAAACGGTGGGTATGTGGTCAATGGACGATGTGGATTACACGGGGACGAGTGTTTGGATGTTTGACTCGGTTGGTAGGGTGATACCGGCTTTTTAATTGCACCCTTAATTATGGTGACCAAATATAGTCGGAGAAGCTGTCAGGAATAAACGGTGCTACGCAGTTGTGATGGATGATGTTTTGAAATTTGTATTTGTTGTAATTTGTGCTTCAGTAGCACACTCCATGTCGTGGTGCACAGGGTTATTACATTGTAGACTGCTTGACGTGAATGTTTTTCTAGCGCATCGATTTTTAAAAACCCTCTGAAGCGAATCATAAATCGATCGACATCTGTGATTCCACAAAACTGTGTTACATCGCCTCGCGTACCTCAAACAGCTCACCGCCAAAGATGGAGTGTGTGGAACTTGTGACACCTTGCCATTTGTGGATACAAAAGCTTAGAGTAAACTGGAAAACCAAAACCTCCGATTTGTCGAAAATGCTAAAAACTGTTTATGAAGCATAACGAAATAGAACAGAGTGGTTCACTTACACTGTTTATATCCAGAAGCACCCTCATTGATGATTAGCGCAATTTAGAAGTAAACTTGTCTTAAAAATGGGAAAATGTGAGCAAAGACCCAGGCACGCAAAGAGTTTAGTACCTCACAACTTACGAAACAATGCCATCAGTCCCATGGTTAAAACTGAGCCGCTCCCCAGAACCACATGGAGCATTGTGGCATTTCAAAGTCATGATCTCATAGAAAACTTCGATTAATGGAAAGAAATCTGAAACAGAGGAGCACTGTGGGTTAGCTGAGCCCGAACTTAGAGTCTATTTCAACAAGAAACCAATTCCGACAGAAAAAGAACTATTCAGAAGTTCTCACGTTTGAACTAAGAAGGGATGAAAAATAACCAAAACCGGTGAACACTCACAACCACGTCCAATTTGCATGGATAAGTAGCGGCGAGATAAACCGTTAAGAAGACCGAACGGTGATGGATTCAGTATTGGATCCTCTTCAACCAACTCTTTTAATTTATTGCTGTCCGCGCGTAAAAATGTAGAAAATGGCATCGGTGCACTGGATTGATGTGGTCCTTGGCTTTTTTTACGTCGCGATGGGTTGAAATGAGAGGCGAACTTTTCTAGCCACGTTTGTGGTGTACTCTTCCGGAGTTTAGGGACCTGGCCAGAGACAGATGTGAGTTGGGAAGAGTGCAACTCTTCAGCAATTTTATACCATCGTCGACATGTGGATCGTGCAAGGGAAGAGTCGAGCCAACAGGGGAGGCGCATGACAGGACCGGGAACAGGTAGACCAAATTCCGCAATCACTCTGTCATGTTTAATCATGGCAACCTTCAGCTTTGGACAGGGAGTCTTGGCTTTGGTTGCACTGGGATTCCGTTTCTGTCCTCTTCGTCGAGGCCGACATAGCACTTTCTCAGATAGCAGTTCCGCAACTGAACTCAAATTGGATGGCTCCGATGGTGTTTCGAGGTCTGAACAATCAGCGGGGACTGTTTCTTTGGCAAATGAATCGTCCACCAGTGACGGTGTAGGACTGTCTGACTTTCCCGGTTTCACAACACCCGATGAAAGCTCTGCGTCCCCCGAAATATTCACAGGTCCCCTTCGTACTCGACGCACTCGATAAATGCGAGAAGCTGTGGATGGTTCAATGTCCAACAGGCCGGGGAAATGCACATACATGACATCCGAAAACAAATCACTTCCGAGAGGTACGGGTCTAGCAGCCTCCCAATCGGCATCACGGTCTAAGGAAACACGCAGATTGTCGAAAGTGCGCTGAAAAGAGGAAAGTCAAAGAAAATTGCGTTGAGAAAACAGAACTTGCATTCAAAGCGCAGGGACAGCTGGAGAAATCAGAACAACAAAAGCTCACCAAGACGTTTTCACATAGCGCGTGGATCAGTTGAACTCGTGTATATGGAGGTAGTTCATGAAACCTGCGGGACTCTAGCGGACTCGAGCGTGAACCACAACGACGAAAAAAGTCCGGATGTAACCCTAGACGTCGGACGGCCTAAATAAAAGGCGGATGTAAAAATTATTGAAAAACGAAAATAGTGACAATATGACAGACCTATGTACACGATGATTACAGGCGTGAATCCACAACAGAAAAGATCAATTTTCCAAGCCTATGAATATTACGACGCTGAGATATGAACAATCGTGCACACTCCACGTAATACGGAAAAATTTAAAAGTTAGCTCTGGAACAACGACACGTTCACGAAAAAGATTGATGATCGATTAACCTATCAAGACAGATCACCCGGGTGTCAACACTAGACTGTTCGCCATACAATGAATTACTGCTAAAAAATAATCGGCAAGGACCTCGGTCACTGAGACTTAACAGTCCCATGAAAGTCCGATATTGTTAGGATGACATAGCCTGCGCAGAATAGATGGAGAACGTAGTAGTGAATGTACGTTTAGAAAAAGTGGGACTTTAAGTCAGTCTGTTTCCAGCCGTTTTATACAGTGTCCTGCCGATGGGGACTATCCAACAAAGTAGAAAAAAGGGAAAACCCGTTCCTCTAAACAAATGGATGTGAGAATGGAGCGTTAATGCAACCTACACGTACCCTTTTGGGAAGAGTAGTGATAAGTCTTTTTGGATTAAAGGGTAACGAGAGGAACTATTCGGATTTGCAGCACTCAACATTTGCTGCCGTACAACAGCAGGCATTGCATGCTGGCTGGGATATTGCTAAGGTACTCAGAACCAAATACTGATTATTCGAAACCGGAAACTCTCGGCCAGCAGACCATTGTGACCATTGTTTTATCTGGGTTCAGAAACAAGCTCAAACGGATGATATGACGCAGAGCGCCATAGTTTACAGAACTCCATTGAGTTACGTGCTGATTTGATAAGCTCCAAAAGATCAGTGAAATGTGGCTTGCCTTCATCTGTTTTCTGGTAGAAGGACTTTAGATTACTCAAGCTGCACCAGTCGAGTCAATAATTCCTGATTATCAGGTTCAGAAATCAAACATTTGTCAGCCTCTGCACACTAACATTTACAATGGGGCATGCCTCAAAGGCGTCGTTCACATGCCCCAGTGATCCTTCGGTGGGCATCGGTTTAGGTTGGACCAGAGAACAGTTTCCTACTGGAGTGCAAATCGAATTTTTGACAACCAGAGGGAGGTGTGTGGAACGCCCATTAAAAAATTATTGTATTTCATTGATACGCCACATGGTTAGTGGGTGTGCAACTCTGGTACAGTCCTACATGACTACCATACTTTTCTCTCTGGGGGAAATTGGCACTGATAATAAAAAGATAACCTGCATGACCTTGGCTCTTTAATGGGGGGTCTAATGCAAAAACGATTCCCGGGTGAGAATGTTTCTCCTACGGCGGAGAAAGTTCACCATACAGTGGAAAAGAAAGCCGGTCCACATAATCTATAGACTGAAAATAAACACATTCTCGGGCGAAGGTCAAGATCTTCCTTGTTCTTCTGGGGTTTTCTGCATCGCAACGTTCCCTACTACGTACTCGCAATGTTTATATCGTATATTCGTGCTCTAGATAACTTTACGTCGATTATGTGGTTTATAACAAATGCTCCCTGAGATGTCGTGGTTAACGAACCGAACTTCATCCGTTTGACAATCATCCGGAACAAGCGGCATTCACGACTGCGTTACATCGTTTTAGTTAGAGTGAAAATGCCCGTGCTAATCTACGGAAGCTAATGGTGCGAGGAAAAGATGTCTGAACAACCTCCACATTTTGTGAACTGGAAACTGTGTACACAGTCGAACACAGATAATGCACGGTTAGGACTGCATCTGGCGCTTTTATCCCGCATAACTTGGGGTCACCAGGCGTTCTCACATCTCAGGCCATCGTAACATATGAAAATTTCACCTAGGAAATCAGACACAAGTCTCATATCCAAACGACGTATCAAAGTAAACATATACCGAAACACACTGGTGACAAGTAGCAAAAAAGTCCAGTATGTTGCGAGTGTTAAGCAACAACTCCATCGAGTAAACATACAGTGTGCAGGATATACAGCTGTTGCTTTAGAAGCATGCTAGTGCGCTCATAGCCACCAAAATGGATGGTAGACTATAACGTACCCACAGCACACGACCTTTTCCCTTGTCCCAAAATGCGCGATACCAGCTAGACACTAGCGCAGACAATCGTCGTTCCCACACGTCATACTCCAGAGGAGCTAGACTGGCGGTCCGACTGCGGTCATTCGTGCGTTGCCGACGATTCTGATTATCCAGCTGAGTACTGTCTCCAGAAACGGCACCATTGGTGAACGTGCTAGAAAGCACTGCCACGATCTGACCACGTTCTTTCGGCGTAGCCAGAAGATGACTCATGCAGACGGCCAAAAGTTGACTTGCACGAGGAGCCACAGACAAACCGAGTTCCAGGTCGTAAAGACACAAACTGCGAGTGTTGGGCGCACTTGTGGCATCGTTCCAAAAGGCTCCAGCCCCGATAGGTGCAGTACAGAGGGCCAGGGAATCGGTAATCCCGAGGAACGGATCGGTAAGCCACAGAAACTGATAGATTTCTAAAAGCTGTATACGTAGAGTAGGATGGAGAATAATAAATGACAAAAGAAAACCGCACAAAAATGTTCAAGTAGCTTTGATTGACACCACTAAACGACAGGCCGACAACTGCCCAGGTCAACAAAAGCAACACAGTGAAACGGATACCGTTGCAAGCCGGGAGATCATACAGGCTGATTAGTAATACAAATTATGGGTTGGATACATAAATTATCTTTTGAAGACATTTCTGATCAGGAATGGAGGCGAGAAGGCTAATAAAAATAATGTGAGAAGCCGAAAGATGACAGTATCCCGAATTAATAGACGACGGCTATGATACTAAATTGGCAGCCAGCTTAACAGCAGTATCCATAAAGTCAGACGCCTTTCCGATGAGATCTAAAAGTCAGGTTAAATTCTATGAGTTTGTTTTTATTAGTCTTCATTTGCCTAACTAACTACCATACCTCTGGCGTGTGATCCAGTGTATCCATGATCTCTACTCCATGATTGTCTTTCCACCAGGTATCCCAAGAACTTAGAAAGGCTTCTTCTTGCCGCCGGATGCGCCACTGACTCAGCCTGGCCACGAGAATGGCCGCCCGATCTTCCGAGTTCATTGCTGTGGCCAACGCACCAGATGAAAAAGCGTTAGGACCAACCGAATACTTGGAGGAGTCACTAAGACCGGTCAACAACGTGCCTGTGACGCCACTACCGTCCGGCTGCAAAGCGTGTTCTAATTCCTCGGCAATGGCACGCATTGGAGTCAGTTGACGTGAGTCTCCAGATAGAAACAGTCGACTGGAGCTGCGACGACGAGGAAGATCTGAGATTTTCAAAAGAGGACAAACATGGATCTGGAATATCATGAAATGCTGACCAAAATTAACAAAATTATCATAATCTTAAGTCTCAACAGCCGTGGCAAACGATAGATGGTGCAAAAGCACACAATTTGAACACACTACTTTATTCAACGTACAGTAGTTTAAAATATGCTACGAATTTCCAAGGTAATTGAATTGCGTAGCCGCAGCGATCAGCGTCATTAGCTCCGTGTTCATGACAGGAGCAAGCGAAACGTAAACTTCGTTCTCAGAGGAACTGACCGTGATACATAAATCAAACTACGAGCCTTTAGCATCCGGTGCATTTTCTGAAGATCGATACTTCAATCGAGGTCCAAGTTTGTTTGATTAGGTGCGTACATTGATTTACGGGAACTGTCGATGTAAACAAGATTTAATGTACCATCTCGTCAAATTACCTCCTCAAATTGAACTCAAAAACGATAGGTAAAGCGAACTTTTTTGCAGATTCCTACCATACATAATGTTTGAGGGTTGATTTAACGGATGATTGGGACGGGTATCTCTTAAAAGAAAATTTTGTAATGAGTAAATACACAGAGGGATACCAAAGTCCAATGGGAACACATATTCAACATTCGTGTAAAACAATTTCAATGTTAGAATTAATTTGTCCGCCGTCCTCTGCATATCCGTGTGAAAAGATTTAACGTGAAATATCCCGGCTAGTTGACTGACAAAAAATTAATCACCGATCGGAATATAATTATGTTCATCGGACCACTCCCCCCCTCTCTCTCTCTTTCTGATCGCTGTATAGTAAACGGAATCTCAGTGCTATGCAAGATGATAGTAACATAAAAACAGAACAACAGTTTGATTCATGCAACACAAAAGGAACACTACAGTATGCTCTCTCGATGGTTACAGATGCCAATAATGTCTGGTTTCTATTGTTTCATGACAAAAAACACGAAAGTAATCATACTCCACCAGTTATCAGTGTAAATAAGGCTGAAGTGGAGTAGTACGCACGATGAAGCATGTTTGCTGCTCGTCAGAGAGCACCTGCATCGTTCAGTCTTTTTAGCAGCACACAACCACCGTCGATGACCTCTAGTCATAACACTTGAATTTGAAATGTGACAAAAGTTTCCTTGAAGGAAAGACGTTAAGTATGACAGAAAGATTGTACTCAAATAAGCTCACGTTTTAAAGTATATATATGTATATGTACAGAACGCTCTCAGTAATGAAGGCAACCGGACAGAAACTCGTCCATCAGGAAAACGCACATTAGAAAAAAAGAAGCATAGAACATCTGAATGGTTCAGATTGGAACCAGGGATGGACCGACGAGCGGAGAGTAGAATTGAAATGTTGCCGGAAATTTAAAACATAATAAGCAACAGTAAACATGGTACCGAAGCAAGTATTTCAGGGAGCACAGTATGTTGGCTTCACACTGAACAAGTTTGGGTACGCAAATCAGAACGCTGAAACGGACACAATCACGGACATAACATGTAGTACTATCCCGTAACACATACAAACGACGACCAGATTGGAGGTTTGTATGTACGTTGACCGACACTTCATACTGCCGTAAAAACCAATTTTTTGATCATTTGCACAATTTGTTGACCCGAACAACATCAGACATACTGTTCTACCTGATATATGTGAAGCAGAAATGTGTACTTCTCTTAGACAACTTAGCGGAATCACATTCTTCTTGATAAGATCATATTCTCTGTGTGTAGTAATCAGTTTAGAAGTGGAATGAAATTTAAGACTTCTAACGAGAATTAAGTGAACGAGATTCCGGAAACGAAATTTGCATGGACGGCAATCGGGGACCAGCAAACAATCTGCAAGAGAGCCAGAGATTTGCAAGTCAAGTCAGTTAAGTCGGCGTCAGCTGACAGAAGTACTCAACATCCTTCAGCCACAGGCTACGTAGAAAAAAAACGTGGCAAGTAGATCTTAAACTTTTGAACTGGTAGAAACGGTGGCGAAAGTTCACCGAGAATCACGGCTCAACGACTAATGAAATAAACTTAAGACTCACTGTAATCAGCCAGCTCGTCTTCAGCGGTCCCAGTTCCCAGTGTGGCTTGGATAGATGTCTTGGAACGGATCTCTCTGGAAATGGGTAAACACGGTGAAGGCACAGTTACATGGAACATAGTCTACATAAAAGTTGCAACTGATACTGACTTCAATGGAGTCGACCATGCCAAACGTGAAATATCAACCGGACATCCTGCTTGGGTTCATGCAAGTCCAACACCGTTAATAACTTAAAAAAGGAGAAACGGTTCTCCACACAGACATTACAACCACAAAGCATAGTGTCGTTACTGGTGTCAGTCAAATAGGAAAAACGTAATCGTCTAAACGATTGATTGACCATGTGCGCTAGAATATTGTTTTCCTGAAACAAACAAGATGTATTTAGTTATAAATTTGAATGTTGGGATGTTACAGCGCTACTGTAGGAAACAGCTGTTTTCTAGTATAGCTTCGAAAACGGGGGGCAAACTGAGTGCACAATCTACTGTTTGACGAATTTCACGGCACCTCATCAGGTATATACTGCAGTATTGATATTTATATAGCAGAGTCAAATAAGTTTACTGAAAAGAACTGCAAGTCCACAGACACAGGAGTAATGAAATTGTCCATTTACGATGGCAGGTTCACATTGATGACTACTTCTTCCCGTCAACACAGAAGTGGTTACTTTCCAGGAATGGCAACAGCTCCAGCAAAGTGAAGTAGTCATCGATTGCTGGTAATATAAATGGTTTTGAAAGCAATGGTGATGAGGATCGTATACCCAGAGGTCAAAAAGTTACGTAAAAACGAGCATGCCGTCTGACTGCGTTGCACTGGTTTCGCAGCCCCAGTTGTTGACGCCTGTTTCACCTTAAGTTCAACCCAAGGTGGAAAACGCTTGGCTGCTCCGTCGTAACACTCAAAGCAGAGAAATCAACACGATTTCTCCGCGTTCAGTTTTGTAGCACCGAACATGTACTTCCCTGGAATTAACCGGGGTTTTACTGGCTAGTGAAAATATCACCTTCACAAACTCCGTGTAACACCGAGCAAGTGGTGCACGCTGTCCGAATACGGTTAGCAAAAATCATCTGCGACTGGACGACCTCACCGATACGGAAAATATCACACCAGTAACGCCGTGTGATAACCAAACAACAGTAAACTGAGGCCGACCAACGTGGACTTTGTGTGCTAACACACCAATATGGCCGATTTCGCATAGTCGCATGTGGCGTATGTAATTTCAGCACTGGCAGATTCTCCAGTGTGTAAGTATTAGCAATGATGGATTTTCATGGTAATGGATCACTGTCCGGCTGGGCTATTTAGCATGAAAACGCTTCGTCCAACGAACACTGAGCCGATGGTGTCACACAGTACCACAAAGAAAAGCTTTCAAGCTGAACAACGAGTACGGAAAAGAACTTAACATCAACAAGTGCAAGTGTAACTGTAAATAGGTGCCAGCAGAGATAGGACCGCACACTACTTTCTTCTGTTTGGTGCACAAAAGCCTTGCGGCTCTATGAGACTGGATAAAGAAGAATCTACAATTGGACCAAAAATGATTAACGCACAGGTTATATGAAAATAGGCAAAATGGATTCTAAAGCACCCATTATGAACTATACCGGTGCTAACAGCATTGGCTTGTTCACTAAAGCAGTGGGATATTGGACAAACCCTTGTTCAAAAGGATGAATGGTAAAACGTCGAGCACGTGTTAATCAGAAACTTGAGTGTCTGTGGTCTTCTATCCATTCTTTTCTTCGGCTTTGTTGGTGTATCGTATGATGAATGGTCTGGCTGGCTTTTCATAGTTCAATGCGAGTTATGCTTTTCATCTCAATCTTCTCTGGAATGCACTAACCTGCACCCCTATACTGCAACGCTTCTTGTATTACACTTCACACACCTTTCTTCTTAGTTTAGATCTCGTCATTGCAGCCTTTCTTTCTGTTTACTTCCCGAGAGATGAGTTTCCTTTCCTTATTAGCCAATCAACTGGCTCACCAGCATTGGCCGGCTGGACACAAAGGCCCCACTGGCACACCTCCCGGTCTTATACCTTCGGGTTTACACTGGATATGTGGTGTGTGGGTGGAACTGCAAGTGGTTCGGCGCAAGCCAATTGTAGTGATGGATAAGCGCAGGCGTCCTTTAGCTTCGGTCACTGTGAAAGGCTAATTCGAATCGGATGCTGCCAACCGTATCTGTCCTTCGCCTCAGCCAGTGATTCAGAAGGTCGTTGTCTACACAGGTATTGCAGTCTCATCAGTGACTCAGGTAAAACATGCGGACGCTATGGCGGTCTGCTATACTTCATAAACAGCCTACAGCAACTTCGATAAACTGAACATTTCGGCTCACCGGCTTCCTGAAATTTTTGTACCAACAAATAACAATATGAAGCTGCAAAACCGACAAGCACCTCTGCACACTATCACTCTTGAAGAGAAACTGTGAGAAGCAGTAGATGAGCGCCTGTCTAAAGAATTACGTCAGTACCACAGCCGAAGTCAGGATAGCGTTTCGAACATGCGCCGACCGTCACGTCGGTAAGTTACGTGCTTCTGAAAAGAGCTGGTTGCACAACGTAACTACGTAAGTCCTCTCGTGTAACTGCGAAACCTGGCTAACTCATGCAGTAAGCGCAATTAAGGATTTTAAAGCGTTAGAAGTATGTTGATAAAATAATCACCAACTTTGTCCATATAGCTTCGGAACAGACAGGCTCTTCTAACAAAGGAACATGATTGTCTGACTACTTATAACATGTTGGCTTGGATAAGTCTTGTGTATGACAGTCCATCACTTACACATTCCGAATCATCAGTCAAAAAGTGACCGTCAGTTTAAGCTCAAGGTTAGGGGTATAGAAGTTAGGCAGTTAAAACTTGTTTCGACAAGGTGTTCCCTGCTTCCATGCCCGGGGTTCATGAAAGGTCGTCAGATATAGTAAATAATTGTAGTCAGTGACGCTCTTGTTTTGGAAATTGATTGCCGTTCGTTTACACTATCTGCTTCATATTTTCATCTTACCATGTTACATATATACACATGTAAATACAGCATTTTTAAGAGGTTGACGTGGCTGCCGAAAGCAGATAAACGTACTCTATCTGCACAGTGCACTAATCCCTAAAGGGTAATGAGCAGTTTGTGGCAGCATCCCAATGTGTCCCATGCTCCTTGTCCAGAGATTACCGACAACCTATCACGCATGAGATGCACTGAATAAGTTAGATTAAATTCCCCCCGTACCGGTAAGTCACAAGCGATTTGGTAGAATGGAAATCAGGTGTTGTCAGCAATCCATCACTAATTTGTGGATTGAAATGTGGCAGAGGTCACATGCGTTCGGGTTGAACCGATGAGATGACGACACCAGTGAAGCACAATAAATCCGGCTACCTGGAGAGTGACCGGGCTAGTTATCGCCATTAGAAAACAGTCCACAGTGAACGAGATAAAACCTGAGGGAAGAACCGAACTAAAGAAGGACCAGAACTGTGATCCGTAGTCACATTGCAAGATTAATCTCACTAGTCCTAGACAACTACAGAAACTGAACGGGACAAGTTAAAAATGGCTCTGTGGGGCGATATCTTTCTTGAAGGTACTGTACGTCTGGTCTGAGTTGATGTAGTCTCATATAAGCCAGAACATTTGTTGCAAAAAACCTCGTATGTAACCATGGACGTTTCGGATCTCTGGAAACACCTTGGACCAAACGAGGCAAGTCCTAAGGTCAGTCACTCCACGCTTCGGCCAGTCTGGTTACTGCGCTGTCTATTTTACCAAATCCGAGATCCACTACCAAGGCTTGGCAAGTCAAACGACGAGCTGGCGTACAAAGATTGTATTCCAGTCAACAAGGTCGACGAAGAAAAGTCCAATTAGAAGTAGAGGTGTTCAGACGGCAATTTTTGAAGTTCCCTTGATTAACAGTCTCGTTGCTCACCTGGTCATTCCACCAAACATGAACGAACATGTACAGGCAGCCAGTGTCAGAAAAGGATAATGGGCGAACATCTTCCACTCGAGCAGGCTCGGGTTTCCAAACGAAGACGAAGAGTGCACCTACTCCTTTGTGGCAAGGCTCATGGTTGGCTATCACAACAAGCGGCGCAGGTTAATGAACGCTAGTCTGGCCTTCGAAGTGCAACTGGTGATCACTTCGTTTATACCTCCATCAATGAATGCGCAAAACCCAGATAGAAGAAGTGAATAAAGGTGTTGTAAAGCTCGAAGGAAGTACAGAAAACTAGAACTACTTGGCTGTGCGTATCACTACAGATTAGCCCCTCTTTGCCTCTCAGTATGCCTCTAAATACAAACTGTGAGCCAGGAAACCTCACAATCAAGGTGACGAATGCAATCTGTAGTGGCCAGCCAACTGTTACCTGTTTCCATTTTTTGATGTCAGATCACCATTCGCCCGCCTCAGACATTACGCCATAGACATGCACCGGATGCGACTGTGCATTCAATGCAGGGATAAAGCAAATTGAAATGTAAGTATAAATATAAGTGCAATCAAACTCGCCGGTTAAAAATCTTGAAATGAAAGGGCCCCCAAAAGCAAAATAATCCGTGCGTGTCTGAGGCAAAATAGGTTTAGTGTGTTACCCTAACAAGGACTGATTATACCTTCTTAATTATTGTTTAGTTCACTCAAAACAGTGGCAAACAGCTCACTGACAGCAACAGGTGATTGTAAATGCAAGGATTAAAAGGCAAGGATTAAAGGCAAGCTGTCTAATATCTACACGTCCCGATAAAGCGATGAACACCGTTGTAATTTCAACTCAGAAATCAAAACAAGCACATGGAAGTAAAGTATACACCAAACCACCCAACAGTTTGATTGCGCTCACGGGGACATCAGCTGCAGTTTTTGTTCGAATAACAATTCTAGTTTCTCTGCCGACCGACCGATCCGGGACGAGACGCCATTGTACCGATAACAGTTCAAAAGCATCAGTCGAAAATCGCACACAAATTCCCGAATGTTCTGGTAAGTTCCATCGGAAAACTTTTCGATCACTACAAAAGGAACAGCGAAAATAAAGGAAAGAATGTAGTGCGATTTACTACCGGTGAAAAGCAAAATTCTTCTACGACAGACAGCCGACAACATCGAGAAATTCACTGGACTGTGTTCAAGCACCCAATGTCAAGATGTCTACACTCTGTGAGTAACATGGGATGATACGAAAGCGGCTGAAAAGTAAGTGAGGGTGAGGTGGGGTTGACAGCTGGATTAAGCTGACCACCACCTTGTTTCAGAAAGAGTCCTCAGTTCATAGATCACTGGGTAAGGAAAGGTCAATATTCGCTAAGTGCTCGTTATTCCGTGTGATGTCCACCACAACAAACTACTTTGATCACGAGGTCCTTTCCAAGAATGAAGAACACGAACTAGTTATTGACGCTATGAATTCTAATTAACGAGAACACAGGCCAACCAGTCGATGTTCTACTTTACAGCACGTAAGACGCACAAGCACTCCGCAACTTTTCAATAAATACGATAGGGAGTCGCAGGTTGACATATTAATAGTTAACCGCATCCACAAATCAGGTCACCAATTATAAAAACCTGATTAGAACATATTCAACAGAGTGGGAACAAACCAACAGAAAGTGTAATCAATCCAGGCAGTTTAAAAAAACACCACTGAAACAAAAAAGTACCTAAACGAAGGCCCTTATCCTTTGAGTGCACCTAACAGTTGATCAGAACATTCCCCAAGTTCGTTTGTTTCAGAGAGCCGAGCCCCATTGTGATTGTGATCTTAATGCAATTTTTATCTGTGGAAGAAAAGAAATCACAAGAAGCGAATTCAGACGAATAAAGCGCCTGCTCGAAGAAACTGATTTCGGAATCGGCCACCCAACCCGCCTAGGACGCAGGTGCGTTGTTACTGTATTAGGATCAGCGATGAAGTCTCATCTTGGAACGACCAGCAGAGAAGCAAGCACATCTCGGCACATCAAGCAGACGGTGTACACTTCTGGTGCCCCCGTCAGCCGACAGATGGGACCAATTCCTAATAGTGTCTCACTACTGCACGACGACGGTTCACAGCTAACCAATGTTGACCTCAGAGTACCGTGTATAATATGATCGAAACATGTGGCTGTTTCAGCTGCACTGTTCTGATGAAGGTGGCTGCCAGTGTACATCTTATTACTACAAACACGCAGACCTGATTGCTTCGGATGACAACCAGCGTGGTAGTCAACCACTAGGTACAATCCAGAACTGCGGCTCTGGCAAATATGAACAACTTCAAACACCTCGGATGAAGACTATCAACGGCCTGTTAAAGCAAAATGTGTGAAAAGTCTATCTGTTGGTGAGTACCAATATGCGCGCCCCGGTCTCTCTGAAAGTATCATCATCACAGACAGCAACACATGTGAACCACTGAAGCTCAACTGCCACAAAACCATGAAGAAAAAGCTAACCCAATAGAGGAAGAAAGAAGGAAAAAAGATAGGGACAGGAAGGGACCTAACCACTGAAAATAACCACGTCTATATCCAAACATTCAACATTAAGGTGCCTACACCTTGCAAACAAACAACCAAGCTGCAAGTGAGAGTAATGCGTCATCAGCGAAACGGCTTCCTTACGGCTTTCACTGCCCCGCGTCATTCATTTCACAGACAACCACATTCACGCAACTCCATGAAAACAGGATGTAATTCACCGGGAACGGCTTGTGTTCCGATACGTTTTCGAAAAGTATAAGAGATGATGGTCATGAAGAACGGCTTTCACCACGTACTTATGAGTGGTTGTTGTTCGCATTTGACAGGCACTTGCACTGTCATAAGACCGCTGACTGCCTGAGTCGGACTGACTGCATTCGATGTTTGCACTAACTATTGCACGGTTAGTTTGTCATTAGTACACGCAAAGTGCTTTTTGCGAACGCACCTCTCTACGAGTCATCCAATCGCTGGACAGCAGTTCGGCATAAGTGTCTCAAATTACTTCAGAAGACCAATGGGGCCACTTGAACGTTGTTTCCCAAATTCGTAACCTTCTGTGGGAACTGTAGGAAACGACTGCTGGTTGTCTTCAAAGAATCGACATGACAGCTTGAGCAATCTCAAGATAATGTAAACAAAAACTACATGCACCGACAACACAGTTCAAATTATTCAAAGAAGTTGACTTTATCAATAATGACACACTAACTTTTGTTCAACCACATTGGCTCCTTGACCACTTTCCGATAATCTCTCAGACCCAATGCCTCAGGGTCGATTTCATCCATGAACAGGTAAGTCAAATGAGAGTTTGCTCGGGAGAGCAGAGCTTCGAGCAGTTCGCGTCCCAATTGAACTTCCGTGATATCTGCTCTTGATGTTGCCATGCTGAGTTGTGTAATGTGGAGCACACAATGGAACTGGAATGAACACATTTGAACAAATCAAAGTACGTACTGCAATTAGTTGTAACCGACGGCGTCAAATCAGTGAGTGATATAAATAAGCAGTTGCTAAACGATCATTAAAATGGAAAACCTCCGGTTTATAAATAAAAGGGGAAGGGATGAAACTTACCATAGTGGAGGGAATGTTTGTCAAGCCCCAACCTCAAATCTCTGGGTAACGGCAGTTCAGAACTATTTGGTTGTGTCGTTTTAAATACAGTGAACTATGATAGCACGGCGGTTAGACCCCGCTATCAGCACCTGGTGTATTTCTGTTGCTGAGAAAGATATCCAACATGAAGTGTTCCCTCAAATATATGTAACATGTCTAAAGAACCCGTCTGGACTAATGTCCACAGAATAGGGATCAAAGTGGCTACATATCAACATCATCATCATCATCATCATCATCATCATCATCATCATCATCATCATCATCATCATCATCATCATCATCAT